>VZTV01077548.1:0-11345 GCA_013400875.1 Anhinga rufa
AATGAAAGACACATTGAGAATGCAACTAGGAAGGCTTCCTACACCGTTAGTCATTAACTTAAAGCCTTTTCCCATTTTGGTCTACTAAATACACATCTTGTTGATGTAGAAAGTGTCATAAAATGCTGGTTTGGGTTTTCTCTGAAGGTATGGGCTGTACAGGCAAGATTGGTTTGTTTCATCTTTTGTTTGAGGGTAGGCAGCTTCCATTTGACACTACATTGATTTAGAGTATTAACTTTGTAGCAGATGATATGGTTGGTTTAAACTGTGTTGTCAGTGCACCTAAAAAAGCTATAAGACAAGTGTATAAATTTGGGGAAAACAGTATCTGAAGGCAATGGGATTATACCACTGTGACTAAAGATAGAATTTTGGTCACTAAGAGAAATCTGTATTAAAGTCTTAAAGGGATAACAGGACTATGGAGAATACAGTATTTGTGTTAACAGAGTTTAACAGGCAAACTTCAATTTTTAAAAATCTGGTACTGGGTAAATTGTGATAGCTGGGAATATAATAAAAGTGTTTGTAGCTGAAGTATTGGAAAACATTTAACACTTTTTCAAAACTCTACTAGCTAGTTCATTTTAAGTCTTGTTCACCAGAATTACTGCTAAACACAGTAACAATTACTTACTGATCCACAACGTATATTAATACAGTCAAGTGTATAATTTGCTATTGGGCTGAGTAGACTGGCAGATTACAGGCAGGAAATTATTTATCCTCCTATATTCCCTCTTGCCCTGTACTGCCCTCAAACCATTTTATCTATATGTTTAATTTCAAAGTCATGTTTGTTTATACATGGGTTATGAGCAGTATTAGGAAAGAAAGATAAAGAAAGAGAATTATCCTGAGGATATCAGACAAGAGCAGAGAAATACCAGAGGAAAAGTCTTCAATCTTGTCAGAAGTCATGCTTGCCAATAACTAGAGGGTATGGTTTTGGGAAGATTATATACTGGACCAGGCTGCAGCTTTGCAGCTAATTACTGTACTGTAGTAGCACTTACTGAGCTCACTTGTGGATCATAGCCCTGCTGTGCTGCATGAAAGAACAAAAGCAAGCCTTTACTTCAAAGATCTTACATCTAGGGATTTTTGGTTTGGTTTGGTTTGGTTTGGGGGGTTTGGTTGGGGTTTTCGTTTTTGTGTTTTGTTTTTGTTTTTTTTTTTTCCTAGCTAGATTACTGGCAGATTTCCCCTCCTGCCACCCCTTAAAACAAAGGCAGTTCTGGACTCTGGCCTGTAAAAACCTCTCAGTCTAAAGTAACTGTGAAGCTGGAGCTACCTCATATCCCTACTCTTGTTAATTCATTAAATCTAGATCATCACAGACAAAGGCACATTTTTATTTCAGTGAAATGGCTGAAGATTTTTTCAATGAGAATTTTCAACACTAAAAAAAATAAGCATTTTGATTTTCAGGTTTTCACTGCAGAATTGGGCAGTAAAACATACTGAGCAGTTTTCAGGAAGATGTATACAAAAGTGTTTTTTTTTTTTTGTTTTAATCACCAGCACACCAAGTAAGGCTAGCTAACTGAAAGACAAAATATACCCTTGTAGGTCTCCTACCTTCACAGTCAGTACAATCTGACTTTAAACCGTCACTTACTCCCCTGACTGGGTATGAGTCAGATGTGTATTTAGTTCATTTTCACACAGCTGCTCTGGATAGACAGTACTAAAGGGAAGCTTAATATTTCTATTGAGCATTAGGATAATAGCTAAATATTTTTTTTAATTGCAAGATATGATTTTCAGCTATTCAGCAGAAGGGCTTTCTTCATAAAGGTCTTGGCAAAGTCCTTTATGCTGCAGGGCATTTAGTAGGGTCCTGCCCAGAGTAAGATGGAAAAGCAGCTGCACAAAGCTGTGGACAGTAACATGCATCCAGTTAAATTTTCCACTGTATACACCAGCCTCCCAAATCAGCAGGTTAACAAAAATCTTTTCCCTTCTTTCTATTCAGACTGTATTTGACTTTCTTCCACATAACTTCTGCTTAGTCATGAAACACATTATAGTAACTAAGTTGAAACAAATACGCAATTGATTATGAGCGATTATCCATTTGGAATAGCTTTATATTGTCTCTGGCATAAGATTACCATAGACAATCCCAGCACTGTAAAACAATCAAGCATCTCTGATCAAAACAAGTATGTGCTACAATTTAAATCTATTTCTGCTATACAAAAATTGATGCCAAGAGACATGTAAGGGAATACTGCAATATCTGCAATATTTCAAGAATTAATTTGAAGTTTCCTTATGGTCATAGTAGGAAAAAATTTATCCTACAAAACCATATGGTAACTTATGTTTTGGATGCTAAAACACTGTCAATATTTTATTAAAGATATAACAAATATCTGGTACCACTCTAAACTACCTTCCCCCTCCACAAAGCTTAACTATCTTCCTCTCTAATGACTGTAAGATGGGACAGATGGGTTGGTGCTAAAGCCACCATAAATATGAGCTGGAATCGTGCAAAATAATTGAGAAGGCGGCAGTCCCTTCTTCCGAGTATTCTTTTCTGTCATGAAGGGAATTTAGGGAAGAATCCAAATAAATGAGCTAAAAATCAAAGGAATTTTCAGAAAATAATTAGGAATTTTAACATAGTCTGGAGACTATTCAATTTTTCCATACAGAAATTTTATTAATTTGATAGAGAGATTAATTAAGAATAGACTTTTTTTTTAATATAGTATCGTAAGATAGTTGGGAGGGACTTGAGGAAATAATCTAGTGCAACCTCCTGCTGAAAAAGCAGGCTCAGATGTGAGGTCAGACCAGGCTGCTCACGGCTTTATCCAGTTTGGTCCTGAAAACTTCCAAGGTTGAATGCTGATCAGGCTCCGTGGGCAACCTGAAGCATCACTGCTTCACTCTCCTCAGAGAGAAAAAATTTCTTTATATATAGCCTTTATTGAGTAAGTATAGTAAAACGGTAAAAATGAGGAGCTCAGGTTACACACCCACAGCTGCATTGTTCATAAGCAGCTCCTGGGCTAGATGTACAGAGAGGGCACAAGCACCTGAAGAGGTAGTGAGAAACTGCATCCAGCAAGACCTGTCAGGCCGTGCCTCAGTATCATCTGTAAGTGTTTCTGCTTCTGTGCATGCAAACAGCTGCCTGGACTCTGGCTGGGTATTTGCTTACTGGTGCCTGCCACACAACCAACCTCTGCTGGCATTCAGAGAAGAGGCATTTCAGGCTAGTGAGGTCCATGTACCCTGGCCAAGACACTCTCCCTTCTTGTCCACCAAGGCAAGAGCACCAAGTGCTGACCGAAGACTGTGCCACTGAGCACTGACTGCAGCCCAAACTCTAAACCGTGGTACCTAACTCCTTTTTGCAAATCTACTTCCAAGCACATGAAAACATTGGAAAAGTAATGTCTATGGATTAGCCATCAAAGTGAAGGAAGCTATTGGAGAAGGGAGCAGGGGAAGCAACAGGAATATTTACAAACTGCAACTGAAAGATATTTGGGTATGTGATGTAAATGGTCTGCCCTAAACATAAATGTAAAGAAGCTTTCCCTACCTTAAAAATTGTTTTGGTTGTTGTGGAATTTAAAACAAGCAATAAAATTGGATGAAGACCAGAGAGAATGTAACAAAGGCTAAAAAGAGGACAAGCATAATAATGATTATGAATTAAAGTTCTAAAATACAGATAGTGGAAAGGGAAGTTAAATATATAGTAGAAAATTAATAGCTAGCAGCATTAACAGAATTCATAAAGATTACTAAAAATATATGTGGAGAAAAAGGAATCCTAATAATGATTCATTCCTTGGAAGTTGACAAAGTCAATAGTAATGATGCATTATAAGATATGCTTAATGAATATTTTTGTCCTACATTTATATAGAGATGGAACAATGCATTCACATCTTGCCAAAACAGTGAAATGCAGCTTACTGCAGCAGTAAGAGAGCTCTTGGAAACCCCGTCAAGAAAAGCTGTTGTGATCAGAGAGATCCAGCAACTTACATGCAAGAGTTTTAGGAACTGATTTAGAACTGTCTGGCCTGCTGGACTTAATTGTTGATATTTATTGGAATTCTGGCAAAGCTCCACTTAAGATATAAAGAGGCCGCGTGGGAAAAGAGAAAGTGGAACATCTTCAGTGATTACAGAGCTATTATGGTAATTTCTATCCTAAGCAAATTAATGAAATGGCTGATACATGAACGTAGGCAATAAATGACAAAAAAATAGATAGCAATATAATTCAACATGCTATTATTTCTTTCAGTGAGATTGCAAGACTGAATAAAGATAATCACATTTATGCAGCTTACTTGGATTTCTTAGTAGTGTTTGTCTTAATACTGCACAGTATTGTTATTTAAAAATAGTATGTTACTAAATCAATACAACAAATTTAAACCGATTGAAATCTAGGTGATGGTTCTCAATGTGTAACTATTACTGAGAAGCTACTGAAAAAAAGGATTGGTTTCCAAAAATTCCTAACCTAAAGCTGTCCCATATTTGTACATTGACTTGAAGAAGGATATATCATCATGGCTGAAAATGATGCAGAGGAAGCAAAGGTGGAGAATGGTAAAGGATTAATAGATGTCATTTTCATAAAGCAGTAATACCTTTAGAAAAGTCACAGAAATTTGGCCAAGAAATAAAGGCATCAGGTCATTTTAGAGAAAGAGGGATAAAATATATGCAAAACCTACCAAGGTCCAAGGTTTGGAAGTCAGATCTAAGCTAGTTCAACTTAGTGATTAGAGAGCCTCAGGAAGCAGAGGGATTCTTTCAGACTTGAAATTAAGATTGAACATTACCTGAAGATATATTTTAATTTAATTAATACTTTATTTGGCTTCATAAATCAATTATGGAGTTGTGTTGTGCAGTATGTCATCTATAGTGACCAAAACAGAACGCTGGAATATGAATCATTACAAGGAATTAAATTTCTTATTCTTAGCAACCTTTACCAAGTCCCATGATGTATATGCATCAGTTTTTCCTATCTCCACCATGAAATACTGATATTTTCACCCTTAGCAAGTTTAGCTAAGGATGATACGTTAAAAACTGTGTATAAGAAGTGGTCAGTAATATTAGTTATAGCTTAAAAACCTCTCAGTTAACACTTACAGGATAAAAGTAGTATTTGATACGCAGAGCAACAGCCAAACTGAAAATATACCTTGGCCTTGAAACCCTGTTTCTCAGTAACTAAATAATATGTAACTGTAATAATTCACCAGCAACTCAATGAAACTTCCAACATATGTACACCTTTAGTCTAATGTTAATTAAATGCATTATCAGGAAAAGGGGAATTAAACAGTAGACAAGTCTAGTGTGTGTAGTTAATAAGGGAAGTGCCCTAGAGGAGTCCAATCCATCCTTAATCTGGTATTGTTCTGGCTGAGATCAGAAAAACAATTCATACCCTTCAGAAAGATATTAGTGCATTCACTAATAATGCACTACTGGCAAGTTTAAGATGGTGTGATTTCTATCATCCTTTGGAACATATGAAATAAAGGTACTTTTCAATCTACCTCATCAGAAAGCAAAAGCTAGACATACTGCAGCTGATGGTTACCATGTGCACACAGACAGACCTTGAACCTGTATGTAGCCTTTTAGGAGCTGAACCCGAGATGGGAAAAAAACTGAGTCCCTTATGTATGGTGGGACTTGGCTAGGGTCACTAAGACAACTAATACAATGGCAAAGGCAAGATTTAGGATGGTTGGCTTTCTATTATTCTCTGGTCACCAGTCCTGAGGAATCCAAATCCAATAACTGAGAAGCCTTCATGCAGTTAGTAAGCATTTCTTCACATCCTTTCAAAGGCAATTGAAGAATCGTGAAGCTCACTTTTAATGTTTGCTTACTTTAATTTAGAAGGAACCTGTGCATCCTGGCAAGTAATGCATTCCCTTATTTTGCCTTGCCTTCCCTTCCCAGCCCTTTCCTGCCATTCTGTGCTCCACCCTACTCTGAGTGATTTATTCACTGCATCAGTGCTTTTATGTCATCAGAAAGGACAGTACCGCTTTATATCTTCAAGCCAAAAAAGAAAAGTACTTTTTTAGGTTAACCCATTTTTTTGTATTCTCATTTTGAGACAGCAAGAGGTGAGTGTAAATAATTTTGGCCTGAGCAAATCATTAAGCCATTTCACCTTAAATATTGCATTGCACTGTAAGTAGCAATACCAGCTCTTTACTATAAGATATGTTAAATTAGAGATAAGTATTTTATTACTACAAACTGCAGAATTTTGTATTAGATAAACCTTTATAAAATGATACAGTAACATGAGAGGTTCTGGTTTTTGTTCTGAAGGCAAAGTGTGTGCGGTGTACAGAAACATCTTTGGTGATAAGATTAAATGCATCAGTCCTGTTGTCCTTATATAACTCACCACAGCAATTATTTAAGTGATTCAGAAGAGTATCTTCCTTTTCATATGTAGTGATTTGTGTGATAAAAGGGCACTGGAGTAAAAAGAATTGTATATTTCACTGGTGGTTATGAAACACGGTGTGCCTGAAATAAGTATGGTGAGTAATGACAAGTGGCATTTGCAAACTTAAACAAACTGAGTCACATATCTTGTAGAAAACAGTTCCACACACATGCCAACAAACCAGTCTAGGGCAAAGGACTAGCGAGAACCAATGCAGTTTGGTTACTGCCCAGCAGGACTAAAACCTGAAAGGAACTTCAAAGAAAATTACCTGAGAATGTATTTTTAAAATATATAATGTTATTTCCCCTCTTTAATAACAAATTATAGATTTTTAATTGAAAACATTATTGAAGTTGCTTTTGCAAAAAAAACCAAACAAACCCATTTGTTCAACTCCTTCAGTATTTTTAAAGGAATTTTAATTTCATTTGTTCATTTACACTGCTCTAAGTGAACCAAACATATTTACTTGTTTACTTTTCAAACAGAACCACAGAGAAAAATGTCTTAAGCACTTATATAAGGAACACTGGCAAGTTCTACCTGGGAGAACACAAAATGAACTGTTCAAAATTTCTATACAGGTAGATTGGAAAGTAATGAAAGTATGGAAAACATTGTTCCTTTTAACAAATTATCTAAGAAAAATCTTGTAAAATTAAATATGCAAAGAGAAAAATACTCTCCCAAGTGAACAGCAGGAATTTATCGACAGATATGGCAACCACTAATAAAGTAATATATTAGAAAAGGGACTAAAAGTTAAGAACTTCATCCATAAAGATAAATAAATGACCTAACAGATACAAACCATCACCACACAGAATATAAATATTGCAATAAACCTAAATACCTTGTCAGCAATTGGGTACTAAAGCTATGCTTTTCAGTTTAGCTGTGTCTCTTTGGAAGCTTTGGCTTAAAAAAGAGACAAAATCAGAAATTGGCACTAGGCAGATTAGGAAGAATCAAGCAAAGAAATATAAGTAGGAATTTCAGAAGCTCCCAGATCCACATGGGGACTTGTAGATGGGCCCTGCTATGGTGCAGGGGCTTTGACAGCCTGAAGGAGCCCTTGTTCCCTTTTATTTGAAACGATCATCCTGTTTTGAGCTGTAGTAGTTCACTGGTGTGCAAAGAAGCTCCATATACAATGTACTGGTACGATTTGGTGTGGTGTGCTCTGCTTTTGCATAAAGCATGATGTTTTATGCCAATGGACAGTTATATCTTACTGTGGCCCCAGTGTTGGTAACTTCTGGTGGCCTTGCCTTCAAAACAAAAATTCCTCAATGCTGTGCTACATGCTGACATTGCTGTGAATACAGAGCCACTCAGAGCTGCCCAGTAAGAAATGCTGAGATGTGGAATCTCTCCTAATTCCTCATCCTTTTGGGGAGATGAAGTAAATCCTAGCTCATAATTTCACAGCCTGTTTGGACATTCTCCTAAAAATAGGCAACTACACCTAAAGTGGCCTTTTTTTTTAATTTTTTAAATGGGAAGGTAGGAAGGCTTCCTTTTGGTTGGTAGCTCCAGGATCAGAGCTCTCACCTGGGAACTGGAGAGACTTGGAAGTACTACCTTCTCTGCCTGAAGGCACTCCCCAGCAGACTAGTCTGAACTAAAAAAAGCAAAAGCTCTCATCCCTTCCTGTTGAACCTCTTATTGCATATTTAAAGATCTTTCAGCCCGAAAAAAAGCAGCATGAAAAGCAGCAGGACCCTGCAGCCCAGCAGAGCAGTCATTCACTGTGGAGAGGAAAGACAAGTACTGCAGGCGCCAGCAGCTCCCTCTCCTTGGCTTGCCCCAGGGCAGCAGCACCAGCCACGCTGAGTGGAAGCAGCTGGCCCAGTCCTTCACGGGTGTCCTGATGAAGAGGCATGCTACAAGTACACAGAACAGATTGAACCCTTCGGGCAGTGTAAACTACTGTTTATCTAGGTTTAGGATCCAGATGGGGCTCAGTTCAAGATAGGTGTTCAGCTGGTCAGTGTTGTCAAAATCAGATGTTTTTAAAACCTTGAGGTTTAGGAGCTTTTAATCACTAATAGTCACCTTTACAGGGTTTGGTTTTTTTTTATTATTATTTTTATTTTATTTTTTTATTTAAACTATCAAGGTTCAGGATTCCTGGTTCCTGAGGTCCATTTTATTAACTAAATCTTTTTGTGGAGATGGGCCTTAAGTGACAAAAGGATTATTTTGATTCAGGCTCCAAATTCATCTTGCTTCTCCTGCGACTGTTCCTGAGGGACATTTGCAACTCAGAGGCAAACATCTAGAATAACTTAGTCCCACCTTTTTGGAGAACCTAAAGGAATTCAGATGATCAGGTTTCTTCATTTACAAAGCTGTCTCATTCATAGACCCATCTTTTCACTGTTTAATTTCTTGGTTTGCGGTATATCTATAGTATTCAGCTTAAGTGCTATTAGACTCTTATTTATTTTACGTATTCATATATCCACATATTACCACCTAATGAACTTTAGAATGGCTTCAATTATAAAAGATGTATTCAAGGAAGTTTTAACTCACTCCCAGCCATCAGGAAAGCAAATACAATTCAGTTCATGCCTATCAGCAAAAAGCAGCTTGAAGTCAGTGTTGTGCAGAACAAACTATGCTTACCATCAGCAGCCCTTTGTAAGCATAGACAATCCCAAGCCAAATTGTCATGTGGGTGTTTTCACAGTGCTCCAAGATTGGTCGGATAGAGATATCTCTGCCCGCAGGGTCCGGCTGCAAAAATAAAAGGTGAAATATTTGGATTCAGATTTCATTTGCATTCACACCTCAAAGTTACTTTAATCTATTCTCAATAGATTGGGGGTGTGTAGAATACAGAGTGGACAACTTTAAAGTAACTTGTGATGACTGCAGACCCATGAACCTGTAAAGGAATACAGTGAAAAGCAAAGAACTGAGGAAACAACTGCATGATAGCTACCACCAGCTGAGGTCACCTCTACTGCAAACCAGAAAGAAAATGTCTGAAGTCACTCTGTCTGTAACACTGTCAGTCTCATTTATGAGCTTTAGGACACCTAATTTTTCTACATGGCAAACAGCTTGAATGCACAGGCATGAAAATAAATGTGCTTAAAGTCATCCCTCCTTTCACCTGCAGTTCTTGTGTCACTGGCAAATGGCAGATAAACAATGTATGAAACACTCCTGTGTTTCAGGTGTTTTTTCATTGATAATCATGAGCTAAATCAAAAACTGTTTACTATGGAAACTACATCAGTAGCTTGGAAGAGAGTATAAATCACAAAAAAATCTGTAAAAAGCATCCTTCAGAGCAAGTGAATGTCTATGCAAAATTTAATACTGCTGGGAGCTTTGTAGCTTTCCATTTATTTTGAAAAAGAGATTGTATAAAAGTACGGAATTAAGAGGACATGCAGACTACCATGACTGCATGAAGGAGACGTTATAATTAAGACTCAGAGAAACCTGCAAGAACAACCCTGAATCTCCCTCCCTTGCCTTTTTTTTTACAACAGAAAAAAAACAGTTGACAGAAAGCAAATGGGTACAAGCTACTATGCTGTCTATGATTAGAATATATACCAGGGTATGGTCCAACTGCTTTTTAATGGTGTAGACTGTATAAGAACACAAGGTGCTTCTTGTATGTGATTCTAAGAGATCCTGTTTTAGTTAGGCACTGCAGAATCATCCTGTTGGCTATTCTGAGCTGTGTGTACCTACAGTCTGTTTTGCTTCATGGAATACACTGAAATACTGGAAGCCATTTTTCCTTTCTACTTTGCAACACTGGATCTGAGCTTCAGCTAAACTAAGATCAACTCAGACATAACTTTCTATACCTGGTTGTCTCAGTGGGCTTTGCAATTTCTCTTTTTGATGAATAACATGTAAAATGTCTCATGCAGAAATATAATCATTGAATGACATAAGGAAAAATCACATTTTCACCAACTGAAATGTAGAATTGTATGTGGAAGGACTTCAGAGAGATCTGAATGATTTCCTAAAGCTTATTCTTGCTGCCTCTGATGCTGGTATGAACTTTGCTATGGATTTCAGTGGTCACAGCATTAATGTGTAGCTCAGTTTCTTCCATCAGTCTTATTGTATTGTCCCTGACCTCATACACTGTTAAAAGATAATGTAACAAACAAGGAGGTGGACATGGGGGGACAAAAACCCCCAAACAATCTTCTGCTATGCACTGCACAGTCAAAGGATTCACAACTTCCTTTGCAAATCCTGCAATAAGCAAGACATTAGCATTTAAAATCTTTTTGTATCCTGGACTTCTATAGGAATCTTGAACAGGAGAATAAAGAACTTTGAAAAAATGTGTCCTGAAAGAAAATAAGATAAAACCCAAGAAGACAAGATTAACTCTCCCAGAGAGCTTATGACTCCACCCTAACAGTTGATGAAGAATTGAAATGACTGCAAACAAAAAGTGGCATCGCAACATTTAAGATGCTACAAATGTTTGTCTGACAATCAGTTAAACTACCTCATTCTGCCTCATCAATGACAACAGCCCAATGCTAAAATTTAGGTGTACTGAAGCGAAGGTACCTTTCATGTCAAAGTTACAGTCTGCTATGTTCAACATCATTTTTGACTAGTATGAGGTAAAGTTCACATGACAAATCATTCAAATATAGCTCTGAATGTGTAACTGATGTGTGAACAGGACTGTACTACAGAGGCATTTTTCTGAAATTCTAAACTACACCTAAGCCTGCTATAAATGTTTTTTTTCCATCTTTGAGTTACAGTACGCCAATAGTTGCATCCCTCATGGCCTGGAATTATGGAAATTACATTAAATTTCAGCTTGTGGTCATCACAATGTCTTTTTTTTTTT
>VZTV01077549.1:1412-19119 GCA_013400875.1 Anhinga rufa
CATGGATACAGTGTGACAAGAGGAATCCCTCATACTGTGAGCAGAAAACAAATGGATTGATGATGGAAAATATTGAAAGCTATATTCTGCTTTAAATCAGGAGCAATACCATTTCAATATGAAGAGTGGGTCTAATGCACCATCTCTTCCATTATAATTTTAAATGGTGCAGCTTTCTGCCTTCTCTTTGCCATGGGAATATGCAAGAAGCTTTCATGATTAACTGAAGTATTCTTTACAGTTAACCTTTCATTAGAACTCCTTCGTCTCTTAATTATTCATTTTAACTAGCTTCTGTCTACTTTTTATGTAGTTCCCAGTGCTATTTATATTTTAAAGACCCTTTATTAGGCTTTTTGCACACGGTGTATAAGACTTTATATCCTTGCTTAACCGAACTGGCCTTTGTTGCCCTTGTCTGTGTTTAGATTATAACCAGGATGAATTTCACTTGTGGTCTCTCCAGCTGTTTTTTAAGTAGTTACCACTTTTCTGCAGTAGATTTCCTTCACATTAGAAGATTCCAATCCAAATTCCATAGGGTATTTTGCCTTCCCTTTAAGTCAGCTTTCCTTTATGTTTCTCTTTCATGGGTCCTAGCTCATATGAATCCTACAAATGCAGTGTTATAATTAGAACTATGTGAACACAGCACTTCCATTTCTCAGAGGTTCCTGCAAACATTTGCTTTGGGTTTCATCCATATGAGCTCCCATTCCTTGATATTTTTTACTTTGAAATTCAGATGTGAACAAACCAAACATCAGAGCTCAAACTCAGCTCCAGTGATTCAGTGTTAGGAATCCCTGAAACAAAAAACAATTTTTGCTTAGTTTTGGGGTAAAATCTAAATAGCCTAAATATTCACATCAGTCATTACCTTCCCAAAATGAATCTTTAAGCCTAAAAAATCAGAGCTTCACTTTATGATATAAACAACCGACCTGTTTAAGGGGTTCATGGCTTATATTTTGTCTGGAGTAGAGTACCTGGGAGCACCTTCCCACCTTGACTGACTGGGTGAGAGCTCCCCCTCCTGTTTTAATCTGTTTTAGAGTGTGGTCTTGGTTGTGACCCCCACATCTTGCCAGCTAGTTTTTCCGAGGATCAGACCCATATCAGTATGCTCATTTGCCAAGTTAGATACAGGGTTGCCTCGAGTTACCTTCCTTTCACAACAAGAAACTATTCCGCCTTCTTATTTTTATAGTTTTTATTTCTGTCTCTGGTTAAAGAGTAAGCTCTGTTCATGGAGACAACCCAAATTGCCTAACACCAAACCATGCAGTATTTCTTGAAAATGTCTTTCAGTATACAATGGGGACATTACAAGACCTTCTTTTTCCATTTTATTTAGGTGTTCGTATTTTTTCAAAAACAACAACAAAAAAAGAAAATAATGTTGAACGGATATTTATTTATTTATTTGTCTCTTTGTAGGAAGAAAGAATAAGACATATGAAGTGAGGGGACTGAAAATGTTTGCACTAAAATGTGTAATGCTCTGTCCTAAGTGACAGAGGCGGTCATTTTGCTATGGTACTTCATTTTAATAGTTACAAATGCATTGAAATTCTAACACCCCAAAATTAATTTACAATATGTTAGTGCCTTTTCCACTACAAATCTATTCCTTGAATCACTAAAATTGTGCTCCTTTTTTTTTTTTGCGGAACAGCCTGTCCATAAAGAAAACAAAAATTGCTCAGTTAATCCTACAATTATCAGGCTCTTATTCTTACCGTGTGGACAGGCCTACAGATGAAATGTCATCTCCTTGCTTCTAAGTTTGGTGATATCTGTGAGTTACTGCCCAGCCACCCAACCTAGTTGTGGTCACTGTGTGTTGGATCTGGAACTGCTTAAAAAGGTTGGGATTGACTTAAAGCTTCATGTTGGTTTCTTTAGGAAGAGGGTAGTAAAAGGGCAGGGGAGTTTTAATTTATCTAGTGAGTATTGTTGACATTTTTTGTGTTAACAACATTAGGAAGTTGCTGACAGTTTGTTTTCGTTATTTTTCTTGTTTCACTTAGAATTCTTCGATGGGAACTGAGTTTTTCATGCAGAATGAAAGCGAATTGCAAGTCACAACAGAGTACAAGAAAAGGTGGAATTTTTCCTTCCAAACATGGCTTTTGCTGGAAACCATAAAAATGAAATAACAAATTACAGAATGCAGATAATAGCATTTTAGAAAGCCACATTAAATTAGAACAGTTGAAGGCAAATTCTTTACAGCCGCTAACACCAATTTGTAAATAGAGAGCCAAGAGGATTCTTAAAGATCTCTGTCTTAGTTAACTTATTTTTCTCGTTGGTCTGCAGAGCTGCCAGTGTGAATAACTTGTGTCTTCCTCATGGGCTATAGCTGTCTCTTTTGTTCAGCTTCGTGAAGTCATGCGGGCTGGTTTTCCTCCCTCGGACATGTTGGAGATGGGGAGGCAGAGTCGGTGGGAGCCCACTGGAGGGCAATCTAGCACCGTCTATCTGACCTCCGCCTGCGCTTCTGCATGACCCTTTTTAAAGATTTTTGATCTGAACTCTAGTAACAGTTTACATTTCCACGTCCATATTAGATCTGGGGTTCCACAAAGCAAGGCCAGTGCTATATGTTTTTGCTCTCTCAAATATTACATCGTCTATTTATACTGTGTGTTTTTGTAGCCCATGATGTAATATGACAAAATTTCAGCCATGTGCATCACACATGCAAGTCCGAGTGCAGCTGGGTTGTGTAGCACGGCTGAGGTAATGTCAAGAAATTTCATTTTATATTTAAAATGACACCTGTAAAAATAATCTTCAATTTGTAATTTAAATACTGTAATACTCAATTATGTGAACTGACAGGAAGTGTCCCAGTGGTTTTGGAGAATAACATTCTTTTATCCATTGAACCTTTGATGCATTTTTGAACAGCCATAATGGAAGTTCAGATCATGACCTTCTGCTTTGAGAGAACAAAACCAGGGAGGAATAAGATCTTCTCCTACAGCAAGGTAAAGTCCTCTCTCCGCGTATATTTTTGCTTTCTCAGAGTGAAATGTCAGCTGTGCGCACTTTATCATTATCCAAGCCAAGGAGAGCTCAAAACTGTAAATCTAGCCTCATTTCTAATTGTGTGCCTTGCTTATGGCAGCACATGCATGTGATCTGTAAATATATATCCTGCTTTACTACTAAAGAGAGGCTTCGATGGTTTTCCTACAGTCTACATCAGTAGCAATCAGATTTTATTAATGTGGGAGCGAGGTTTGTGACTTGGCCATTGAAAAAGCTCAGAAGTCTTCCAGATGCAGGAATCAGTTTTGGAAATCTACTGAGCTGTTTCTTAAGTATGTCTCTTTTGCTTATTTGTGGGGGGGAGGAGTTGGGGGCAATGACAAGATGTAGGCTTTGTGCGAGTAGGTTATGAATGTGATAGCCCTGGGATTTCTCCCACTGTAAATTACACCTTCTTCCCTAATTCTGTGGCATTTCCCTTATCCAAGAGCTGTTTCTTAAAGCTCTCATGAGCCTTAACACACCCCCACCAGCTTGTACCTGTTATTGGCTTCTGCAAAATCTAAGAGATTTCTCTTATGTCCTTTTCCATCATGCGCTTTCGAAATACTGAATGTGACTTCCAGAGAGCTGTGTTTTGTGCCACTTAAATAAACTCTGTTCTTTCCATTCAACTCTGGTAACCTGATACTGCACAATAAATGCTAATAAGTTTCCTGCAGAGTAGTGCTCTTAAGACAGCTTATTTTTCATCCCTCCTTTCATGTTGTGCCCTTATTGATGACTCAGTCCATACCACAAGTGTTCTTAAAGAAGATAAAATGTAAATAAAAGTGAAAGATGCTGGTCAGATAAGGCACTCAGAAGGACACAGGAAATGCTTCCTAAAGAACATTTTTTCTGCATCCAAAGTTACCCCCTTTTAAGTTGTAGTTACTGGCTTTATCTCTTCATAAGCAGTTAAGGACAAATGTTGCATTGAATAATTAACAACAGCCAATTAATGCTTTGGTCTACTGCAAATCAAGGACATATGCCTTTACTGACCACCTTGTAGGCTGGAGATTGCTTTCTTTGCTATCAGTAAAATGTTTTGCTAGACATGTTCTTTGTGGGTGAAACTTACCCATAGCATTGCAGCAAGAGAAGGCCTGAATGACCCTTGTGGACATCTGCATGTGGGGAATCAGGAGCAAAAAGCGTGTAAGGGCATTGGCTGACACAGGGAAACTGTCAGTGGAAGCAAGTGCACAGTGACCGCCTGCCATGGCTGCATGTGCAGGATGAACCAAAGGTGTGGCCCCTTTCCCTGCCCAGGGAAGGGTGGTCCGCTACCGAGGACATCTGAGGTTCTCATTGCCCATATCACATGCCTTCTCCTTTCCTCTCACACAGCTCCCACGTACTCAGCTTGCTCCCTCAGACCCTGCTCTGCTGGTAAAAGGGATGCCTGCATCTGTGCATGCAGGTCTCCAGGAGCGCTGTCTCCCTGCATGTTGTGCAGAGGCAGCCTAAGGAGGGGAAGGGGTCACCTGTGTAGCGGGAGAGATGGGTGCAGGAGAGGAAAGGCTGCCCTCCGGGATGGAAAGCAGAGGCAGCCGGGGTCTGCAGGAAACACCAGCTGCTCTGCCCCACAGAGAGAGGTGTTTGATGTCGGTTCGTTGTTGTATGAGGTTGAGCGTGGCAGTGCCGTGGGACTGTGCACCCGTGGAGGAGGCAGAGCTCACAGGGAGAACAGTAGACAGTGCCTGCCCTGAGAGGCTTCCCGCACTAATGCTTTAATGCAAAGAACAACACAGCTGGGCCTTTTTTTAATGCTTGGTGAGGAAGGGGAGCACATCTCTCTCTGCAGCCTGCTTGCCTCACACGAAAGACAACAGGAAGGAAGTGCTCTGCTCTTAAAAGTTTGTTTCAGTCTCATGTTTTGAAAGAGCAGGTCACTTCAAAGTCCCACCACAAAATTACCACATGCCATCTGCTCGTTACAAATGTGCAAGGGAAATTATTGGTGCCTCTGCCTTGTTTCTGTGATCCAAATGTATGTATTTGCCAATTATTTATTTTATTTTTAAACAGACACGTTCAGTTGTCTCCCACCCTTCCATACTTCTTATACTGAACATCTTGGGATGTCAGCTCTTGGGGTAAGAGACCACATGTGCCTGCACTGTTCTGCTTGTGTGTGTTCAGATGTAAAAGGACCACAGTGTCCATGACAAAACCCAGGGAGGGCAATTGTCAGGTTCCATGTGGTGTAAACATGTTTTCTGCTGAAGCAGGCTAAATCCAGTGGCTGATATTGTGCAGCTTTCCTACTGGTCGTAAGCCATAATGCAGCTTAGGGTAGGGGCCCTTGATGTGCTATTTCCAGAGTGGATGGGCAGGCAAGACTATTAGTTTGCCCTGCTGCGTATCCCAGATTATAGGCTTTTACCCAAATATTCTATGAGCAACCTTTTTTAGATGCAGTCTTTACATCCTCAGCCACTTCAGCCACATGGAGCCTCTCAGAGCTGAGAGGAGCAGAGTTCAGTTCTTGCCTCTGCTGTAATCACTTAAGATGTTGCTCATCTTGCCAAACTTCAGGTGTCTGGTCCAAGTCAGTTATTCAGACTGTGTCTGTAGTCAATGCAGAGATATCTGTACTTGTGAGGGGTGTTTTTTCCCACTTGTTGAGACCTATGGTAGGATGGGTTGGACATGATAATTTCTCTCATTTTATTTTAGAGGGAGGTTGAACAAAAAACTTAGATTAGACTGCTAACTTTTATAGCACTAAAAGTGGTACAAACTCTGCATTTAAACCCTTGCTGTCAGAGTTCCCTTTTTGTGAACACTGGATAATAATAAAACCTCTGAAGGGATCGTCCTACTAGGTTAATGGAGCATGGTCTCAATCAGAGCCTTAAAAATGCTTCCTTACAGAAACAGTAACTGATCGCAGTGGGGTTATTCCTGATTTATGCCAGTGTAAGAGAAGGACTGGTTCTCAGGTTTCCTCTTGCATTCAAGCTAGCTAATTTTTCTCAGGGCACATTCATACCAATTTGGGGCTGAGTGCTTTACTCATTTGTATGATGTATACATTTATTTTTAACCAGTACTTGTTAAAAATAAACTTTTCATCAGTGAACAGTCCAGGGTGGACAGATGACTCACATGTGCTACTGGGAATGGGATGAATCAGCAACACCATTGGATTCGTAGCACAGTCTAGGGTCGAGCAGCTGTGTTTGGAGAGACTAGACATGCTCCATCTTTCAGCTCATAGCAGTCTTGTCCCCAGCATGACTGGCTTCCTCTGTCAGCAAACAGAGCCATGGGGCTCACTGCATTATGAGGTGCAGAAGGACCTATGCCAAGCCAGCACTGGCTATATTTTCAGCTCACTCTGATATCAGTGCATGCTTGTCACAGCAAATTTACATGGTCCAGCACTGCTGGGTTCCAGCTCAGGTGTCTCTGCACAATGCCAATCCCCAGACCTGGGGAAGGGGGCTGAAGGTGCGAGGGCTCAGCTTCTGGTCCATGCTGTGTTTGGTGATGACCTCTGCAATCGCACCTGCGTGTCACCTATACGTAACTACCTATACGTAACTGCAAGTGGAGATTGACTTTCCACCCCCTGCATTTCCTGGGTATTTCCAGGAGACAAAGCACTCCAAAACATGGTGTGGCCACAATCATAGAGTTATTACTGAACTATTAAAGTTATATTGAGTGTACACATATACATATTTATGCCCTTCTTTTAGCCCAACTATATGTTTTTCAGGCCTTAAAGCTGCAGGACATTTTTTATATTTGTTATTGAGAGCAGATGTGCCCAATTCCAATCATATTCTACTGAAGAATGTCAGGGTTGCAAGAGGTCGAATGGTGAATGCCTTTCAATCTCCATTATTATTTCCTCCACTCAACTGCCGCAGCAGGGAGACTACAGTCGTTAATAGAGACCTTCAAAATATTCAAATATATTACAGATCAAAACCTTCCTTCCACTCTTGAAAACTGCTCTGGCTATGCTACTGCTTCAGCCTGGACTGGAGCTGAGCTTTTGTCCAAACTCACCAACTATGGACACTGAGGAGATGCTAACCTGGTTCATAGTGTCATCTAACTCAGAAACCCACCCTTTTTGGGAAGGTGTGACAAGGCACACTGCTGCGCTGCAGCATGTCCTGTAGATGCACTGCCTCTCTGCCTGGACTTTGCCTTGCTCGTGTGCCTGCATCAACCTCTGCCTTCACAAAGAAGGAGCTCTCCCAGCAGCCTTAAATGGGAGCTGCAAAAACCAGTTGCAAGATGGTTTAAAAATCTCTTTTCTTTCTGAAATATGGGCCTGGCAGTGACCGAAGGGGAAGTGAACAGTGCTGGATGGGAAAGGGCACAGGGACAAGGCCTGTGCATAAGCCCAGCTCAGAAATACAGCTTCAGTTTCCCATGCTGTGTGCAGAAATGGTTTAGGGATGCATTCAGATCTTTTGCAGGCCCAGTGGAAACAACCATGTTGAAGACCAGAAAAGTCCAATTTTAGAGCTATGACAGGTTCTTCCCTTTCCTTTTGGGGCCTTGGAAGGAGGATTATGGAGGAACGTGTGATTAATGCCCTCTCTCTGGGAGGAAGAAAACATGAAAACATGATTGTGCGTTCTTTCCTAGTCCCGTCCATCATCTTCAGTGATGCTCATGGGGAAGCTTATTCCTTCACATGCAACATTTGCAGAACTAATTTCCAAAAAATAGGAGTGGTTTTAAATAAAGCAAACATCATTTTGCAATTATCTGCAATGTTTTAACGTTTATTGATTTTCTCACTCAGCCAGGGAAAATTTTTTTCTCTCTCTGCAGAGCAGCTATTTAATACAACTGTTCTTTTTCTCCTGTTGGACTTCTTGCACTGAAAATGCTCAGTAGGCAAACTGTTGCCATGTTGTGAAGGCAGGGGTTTGGAAGTGTAATTGGGAGATTTTAACAAATGTATGAGCTTTGCTACTGCTTCTTGTCCTTTCTCAGTCAGGCCCCCATCTCTGCTGTGTGCTGCAAATGCTAAATGTTTCTTCTTTTGATTTCCTGAGTTTCTAACTGAAACAAAAACCAGGCATGGAACGAAGCTCAAAAACATTTCCAGTTTGGAAAGGAGACATAAGTAAATGCAATATCCTGGGACAGGAGGCTTCTCGTGTTCGAGAGTACTAATAGTCCTGAGGACAGGCCTGCCAACTGGCTTTAGTGCCTTGGGCGCTAGGGCAGGCCTGCGTACTTTCTCTCCAAATCAGTGGTTTTTAGGGGACTGTTAGAAAGCACCACTATTGAGAAACGTTGCCAAATCCAAAACTATCAAATTCAGCACTTGCCACTTCATCCCTTCCTCCAAATATTAAACTTGCATACTGTGCTGCTCTCGCCATGCTAGGAGCCCTAATGTAAAAATGCTGTGAGCTTACACAGTGCTGACAGGATGGTTAACACTGTGCTTGGTTAGAAAATGCAATAGCTTGGGAAAGGACCTTAAAAAGAGTTGCCCACCCCTTAGTTTATTCAGCAAGTAAGCACAAGGCAGCGGGAAGCAGAGAGAGTCTCTGCACTGGGGTCTCTGCATCAGCTCACTGCAGTTTGAGGCAGGCTAATCATCACTTATAGCTGGTTTCTTTTTCAGTAATTAAAATAAAGACATGACTGGTGAGTTCAACACCTGATGCTAAGAAAGCCTTGTGACTAGCAGAGGTGCTCTGTCTATTTGAGATAATGCCAATGCCCTGAGCAGGACTGCCAGCTCCTGCCACGCACCTCCAGTGATGCTGGGAAAGCCCCAAAGGCTGCATTTGACTCAGGTTGAGAGGGGTCATAGCTTCTGAGAGATGGACTCCCACCTCCAGGCAACGTCCCCCCTTTTGCCAGCGCAAACATTGCCAGTCCTTTTTGCCACACACCCATAGGGAGGTGAGGACATCTGGCTCTGGACATGAATGACCTCAGCAAGGGGAAGGCTAGGCTGCTCCTTTTGGCAGCAGTGGTTTGCTTAAATTGTTCATTGAGCAACACATTTAATATATGTATGTTTAGATCTCCTTTACATCTAACAGCGTCGACAGCCCAGCTTGACCTCACAGAAATGTGGTGGCCGTGAGTGTATCACAGCACGGGAAGTGCTCTGATGGTGCAGGAATAGGGGCACCAAGCTACTTAGAAATATGGGTTTTAAAAGCCCATACCCGCCTCTCAGGGTAAGTTAATAGGAAAGCTCTCACCAGAAGGCTGCTTTCTTTGATAGATGAAGGACTATCCAGGGAGCAATCTGAGATATACATTAGGCTCTCACACAAATCTAGGGAGTCATTTCAGTTGGAGCAACACTGAAGATTAAATATTATGGTTCACTGAAGGGGCTCTGAGTGGCAGTGAAAAAAGCCAGAATACAGTTACCTGAAATCTCACAGCGAAATATGGAGCACAGTGTTTAATTAACCTTTTTCTCTGATGTCTCAGGAAAAGCCAGAATGGACATGTTTGCTCTACCAGCCTTTGGGGAACTTGTCGGACAGTTGTTCCTTCTTTCAGTGTGAAGTGTACTGAGACATCAGGGATGTCTCTTTTTACATTAGTTTGTGGGGATAACTAAAAAGTATTCAAGGCAATGGCAGCAAGTGGCTGGGACTTCTTCAGGCTGAGCAAGGCTTTCACCTTTCTCATCTCCATGAGATACATGTTTAGTGTGGGGTCATTTATAACTTGGGCGCTTGGTTCAGATTTTTATTTTTTTTTAAATCCCTTGCAGCTGCATTTTCAGAATTCCTTGAGCAGAAAGTGTTCATCGATGAAAATATATGGATTTTTTTCCAAGGCAAATCTTCAGCATTTTTGGCACAAATCTGGGGTATTCTCCACTTGAAGACATCATTTAGGTGCTTCACACCTCTGTTTTCCTGCAGGATGGGCTGTCTGCCCTGGGTTTACCTGCCTCTGTGTAGCATCTACAGTGTGTTGTGGGAGTCTGATAGCAGCTGGAGCTCTTCAGGATGACAGAGGCTCATTGAGTCGTTGGGCTAGCAGAGAGCAGCAGTGTTGAGGAGTCACCTGAAGCTCTCATTTCTGAAATTAATGTTTATAGCTCTGATCTCTCATTTTTTGTCTGAAAAACCAGCGACTTCTCTGTCGTATTTTGGTGTCACTTCAGTATATAACCTTTTTGGTTTTGTTTCCAAATCCGTTCAAAAGTTATTTAGAAAAATACTGTTTCCTGATAAGAAAAAAAAAAAACTGGAAAATTTTGATCCATTCACCTGACAAACCTTTCCCTTTGTAGAAGAACCAACACTGCAGGGGGAAAGCTGCCCTTGCAGAGCTCCAGGGTATGCCTTTGAGTCTCATTTACGTGAACCTCTGGAGCTGCAGCCAGAACTCCATATTTTTACTGAAGAACTGTCCCAAGAGGAGGCTCCTCAGCGTTAGAACAATGGCCACCCAGCAGTGGGGCCAGGGGAGAACTGCAGTGGTATCAGGAAAGCCCTAAATGGATGCTCCATAATGCATAGCTTAACTTGAAGGCAACATCACTGCTCCACTGACCAGACTTAGTTTCTTTTATGCATTCAGTGTCACAAGTGAGCGTGTTGATGGATAGATTCCATTTTTTTCCTCTCTAAAGTAAACGGCCACTTGCCAGGGTTGCTTACAGCTACTGCTGGCCTCAGCAGGCCCCAGCAAGGTGAAAGGTCCTTGTTCCCCCAGAGGACTGACACATTATGATGGCTTCATTTGATTAAAAGGGGATGTTGATCATTAGTTATGACCCAAATTTCTTTTTTTTGGCAATCATTCAAAGTGTTCCCAGATGCCCATAAGGCTGTTGTTACCTGCAAATAAAACATATCTTTATAACAAGGACATTAATGTTAATGAATAATATCAAAATGTGCCATGTGCCTTTCCCAGGCCTTTTTTTGTGTGTTTTGATGGATTGAATGGTGGAAGGGAAACATATGCTTTCCAGATTGAACCCAAAGAGCTCACTAATTCAGAGTCCATGCTCCTTCAAGCTGCAGCCAAACAGAATAAATTGCATAGCATTTGTCATCCACTTGGGATTAATTATTGAGTTTTAGAGGTAAGTAGCTGCACCAGTGAAGGTTACCAGTTTGTTCTTTAACATCTAGTTAGAACAGTGAAGAAACTTGGAAGGGGGAACTGGCCAAACACAAATAACTTGGATATTTCTGTCTAGAGTAAACCAGGCAACAATGAAGGAGGTCAAATGTTCAGTTCACAAAATAATATGCATGTATGCACTTTTGTTGGTGATTAGGTCAATTGTATGAGGAATGGGTACTCCCTTCAGGTTAACATTAAAGAGCATTGACAGAGCAACAGGAAAAAGTCTTTGGGTTTTTTATAGTTAGTGCCATAGTTGACCTGGAGCTGGTACTGGCTTGGAAAAAATTAGTATTGTTCCCTGAAGGACTCCTGTCATCCTTGAGTTTTGGACTTGTAAGAAAGGAATCTTCCATCTGTCAGACAGGACAGGGTTAGGACACTGGTCCCCAGGGACCCCTTTGATTATGTGATGATGTTTTAAGGAAATTAGCTGATGACTGCGATAGGGAAAGAGTTGGATCTGAGCTTGAAAATTAGGCAGTTTTTTGTTTCATTAAACACACATCTTAGCAGGAAGTTGAAAAGATAAGGTCAAGAGAGGAGGGTTGTGCCAGGGGTGACGGTGAAAAGGTGATGGATTAAAATATAGCCTGATTTAGCTATTTTTGAGATGAAGTGAGGCACTTGAAAAATGAGTTAATTAATCATCATGTCTTAGCTATTCAAAGAGCATTTCCAGTGATCCAAAAGGTAGCTTTTCATATTTATGGTGGTAACAAGCTGCAGAACATTATAACCCCTTGCTTATTTTTGGTCCTTCAGCAATATTAATATAGGAACAGGTGAGGTCAACTGAGGCACTGTGAAGGGTAGTAAGTTTTCAATCTTTTTGTAGTATCTGCTTTAGCATTTTGGCTTGAAGCAAGACTGTGCTTTGGAAGTGACTGCCCCCAGCTGTCCCATTTGCTGCATGCTATTTCCATCCACAGAGTAGGATTTGTGTGCCCGAAGTAGATTGCTTTTGGGATAGACTCAACTGGAACCTCTACCCCAAGTTTGTATCAAGGGGTTCCTCTAAGGGTGATGTAGGGATACAAACTATCCACAGGTCCTTCATAGAGTTTCAGACCACATGTTTGGTAGGGAAGTTTGGTCCCTGAAGCCAGACTCTACCTAATTCCAAGGAACCCTCTGAACTGCATATAATATAGATGCAGAGGTCTCAGCGCCAACTGATTTATGCTTTGTGCCACAAATTTAACTCAGTGACCTCCTCCTCTGCCCTTTTCAGAGTTGATGCTCTTGGCAGTTACCTTGTGGCTGCTCCTCCAAAGCCAGCTCTGCTCTGCTAATGATACCAAAGCCAGAAAGACCCATTTTTTGCAGTCCATGCATCAGCTCCTGCTTGGTTTTGGTGGTGCCTTGTGATAACATGAGAGCTTGTGACTTGTGAAGCCTGAAGGGGAGTAAGGACTTTTGTTCTGCTCAATGTGTAGGCAATGGTGTGGTGTGATGCTTTGCATCATGTCTTAGTGTACTGTGATACAAGAAACCATTAAACACTGCCATTCCTTTAACCTTGTGTTTTACCTTAGTCCTGACTGGCTTGTTCTGCCAACTGGTACTGCAAATGCCCCATCACACCCCTGTCCACCTCCCCCTCTCAAGCTCCAAATAAATGTCAATGGACAAAATGGCGTATTGGGGTGGAGGAGGAAAAGGGTCCTGGTGCAGCACCCTGCTGCCCGGTCAGCTCTGCCTTGTGCAGCACCTCCTCTCCCAGTCTTGTGTCCAGGCTGCCCAGCTGCTCCTTCTCTCTCTCCTTCCTCCCCAGCCCCAGTCTGGGGCATTGAGAAGAATGGCAGTCAAAGCATTGCATTTTTTTTTTGCCAAATTGCAGTGAACTGAGTCTACAATCTCCACAAAAAATGACACACAGAGTAGATCTACTGAAGCCTGAAAGCTATTTATTTTCTACATATTTAAAGTTTAAAAAAGATTCCCTGGAGAATATTGCAGATGAAGTCAGCAGAAGAGTGGCCATATATTTGGTGAAGCTCTGCTATTGAAAGGGTCTGGCCCAACGGCATGTTTACCAGAAAGAAGACCTCATCCAACCCTACCCAGGAAAAAAATAAGTAGAGCAAACTCCCCTCCTGTTTTACTCTTGCAATTCTGACTCCAGGTTTAATTTTCTCTCCTTTGCTAGCCGTGGCCTAGAAAGCATGAAGCTTGTAATCACATCTTTGTTAAGAGCTCAGTGAAAATAATCAAATAATCTATTTTATTTGGCACTTGTCTTCTCCTACAAGTGTTCCCTTATAAATGAGATGAGGTGAACAAGACACTAAGCAGTAAGCACTGAACAGTCATGACAATTTGTCAGAAATGGTCTCATTTGCCTACCCTACTTCCTACAGCACTTATTCACAGAAAGGCAATGTGGTTGCTTCCAGTGCAGAGGTGTTCACAATCTGTAGGAGTCTCGCCAAATGCACCAGCAGTCTTAGAGAGATCCATCCAACAGATCATTGCTTGTGTTGAGGAGTGGAGAAGAGCATAGTTTTAGATAGTGTTTGTCTCTCTCTTTCTACAGACCAAAATTGTTATGTCAACCATTACTTTTCTCCTACTTCTTCCCCTGGAGTTATTTATAATAATTTGCAAATAAAAGCCAAATGAGCTCTGTGCATTGCTTGATCTACAAAGGGATTTGCAGTGTGGCTGCTACAGAAGAGAGCTAAACACCTTCTTTGCCTGTTGTAATAACACATTAGGGAGAAAAACTGCATACATTGATTCCTGATTTCCCAGAATATAACTTTAGCCTTTATTACCACCATGTTATGAAACAGAATAAGGCTGTCTGCAATATCAAATATGGCAAGTCAGTGTTCCCTCTGCAAACCAGGTGGACTATCGAATATTTAGCCACCATTCCACAATTATCTAGTGACTGACCCCAAACCTGGATGATCAGTTCCTCAGTCACCCGCACAGCTATATATCTTAAATTTCTATTGCAAGAAATGTTTTTGTACCTGCTGTCCCTGACTGAAGTGGGGTAGCCCATTAAATACATTACACTAGCTCAGGAGAGGAGCTACATCTGTTAAGTTTCAAACACTTGTCACTCAGTTTTGTTCCCACACCAGAAAAATGGTACTGAAGCAAGAATCAGGAATTTGGTCCTGCCTTTGTTAGGTAGAAAAGATCAAGTCTGATAATAGTCTGTTTCTTGAGGAACATTTAGCAGAGAAACTACAGCAGACATGAGTGAAAGGCTACAAGTTGGGAGATATATTTCTAATTGTTACAGATGAAGTTTAAAGAGTTATCAGGAGGAATCAAACTTGCTTCCAATAGCAGGCTTACAGGTCATTTAAAATATTTCATAGCTATTTTGGGCCTCAGCAACAAAGACAAGTATGAGGGTTTTTAGGAGTAAATTTAGTATGTAATATTTGCAATAAAATTTGCTCTCTTAAAAGAGTTGTACCTTGTGACTGGCAGCTTCTATGACTGTAGGTTAGGGAGCTGCCTGTCATTAGTCATCAGATGAAAGGTGTGAAAGCTGCTTATCCAAGGAGATAAAACTTTATACCCTCACACACAGAGCAGAGGGAGATCTGGAAAACCATGACAGAGTGACTGTGAAGGAGCTCAAATCTGTTTCCATCTAGTTAAAAAAATATTTAATCTCCTTATTTGTTTATAGATTATCCAGTCATCCAATTAAGCTAACACTGGATTTGTCTGGGCTTTTTGTAACGAATCTCCTATTGGATTCCTTATTTATGTACCCTTAGTTTAAGGTGCCTGCATTAATGGAGAACCTGTTTCCTTACAGACTATACTTTCACACTGTTTTCCTCTTGTTTGAGTGTTCTCCAAACATGGAATAAATGCCTTGAAAAAGTGCCAGCTACAACCATGAGAAAGGTCCTCATGATCCTGGGACAGGGGGCATGCCTTGCTGATACTGCAAATAGGGATTTCCATAGGAAGGAAAAGAGAGTGCTCATATACAGGTGTATGGACTAAGGTATCTTCCAAGGGTAGGGTCAGTCATCACACAGTGTGACTACAGGTAGTAAGTGCAATAGGGTTCAAAAGCTGAATCACAACATGAATAAAATATATGACCAAACCCTCATATTTTGTGTACAAAAAGAAGTGCTTGTAATACAGGCAGTTTTTCAAGGTGCAATAGCCTCTGCTTCTGCATCCTCAGAGGTGTCAGCAGAGGTGCACGTCTGTGTCTGTGCAAGGAATTAGACGTGTGGGAGCTCACGTCTCCAAACTGGTCATCTACTGTAAGCTTGTGTTCAGTGGTGTGAACGTGAACAGATGACTTCTGTGCTCAGTTTGCATTTGATTTGCAATGGGATTTCCCTGAGCTCTAGCTTCTAAATGGGAACATAGTGCCTCTCTTGCTGGCTCAGTTTCATAGTCTCTTCAGCTCACCACTCTAAGGCTGATCAGCATCAGGTGCTTCAGAGGGAGATGCATAAACCCCACAGTTAGCAGATATAAGGTATTAATCACATGGGACAGTTTGTTAATCTCAAATAGCTGGAGATTAAAAACTGACAGATAAGGTTACACTACCTTAGCAATGTGATGCTTAGCTTTAGCTGTTATAAGTGATTATTTTTGTTAACTTTCTAAGCATCCAAGCCATCTTTCCTGGGACATCAGATGACACCAGTAAGGTGTATTTCAACAAAACACATTTTTTTCAGTGTTGAGATGGTCATTTTCCCTATTCTCCTTTTGCTGTGAGCACCAGGAAGCAAAGGCTTGCTCTTGCAGTCTGTCTACACTGCGGTGGAAAATCTGAACTCTTCTTCCTTAATTCCAGGTAGGATAAAACTTTCTCTGATGGGGCAGTGTGGGTTTCCAATACTTATTCCACTGCTCAGATCAACAGACGGTGCTAGCACAGAGCTCCATTCTGGAAAGAAGACCTCTCTTTCCTTTCATGGGGAACAATTTTCTGCTCTATTGCTTATTTTTATTCACCACACTTTTAGCTGTTTAGTAATAGTAATGTACAGTACTTTGGATTTTGCAAGGAAAATGAACTTAGTCATATTTTCTTCCTCAAACATAAACAGTCTCAGGCACAAAGATGAAATGTGTTTAGTTTCAGCTCACTCCACAAAGCTAATGAAGATGGTAAGGAACCTGTACCAGTTTACACCAGGTGGAATGATTTAATTCACGTCTTTCTTTCACGTCTCTGGATCATAGCTTGTCCTATTAAAATGGAATGAAGTGGCAAATGCTTTACTAAAATAAGATCATCACTCTACTTTTAGGTAATAAAGAGCATGTATTTTGGGGTATTGATTTAATAAATTCTATCTCTCATCTTTCATATGCAGTCGGAACATGACATGTATTTTTGATGGAAATACAACTGTGACCACAGTCTGTATTTGTATCATGTCACCTAGGAGGTGTAATTGTGGATTGGCAGCCCAGCATGCTGGATGCAGTAGAAACACACAGCAGAAGAAATGCTCCGTGTCTCAGACAGTTTACAGTCTAGGTGTTACACAAGAGATGGTAGATATAAAGAGAAAGGTGGGAGCTTGTGGAAAGCCAAGACAGTGTTGCCAAGCACAGTGGGCAGCCTGGCACACTTTTCTGATCTACCAAGTTCAGCAAGGATCTTTGTTGGTGCAGTAGTCACTAATGAAGTTGTGGGATTGGAAGGTTTTTTGAATAAGGAGTCTTTGACATTGGTCCTGGTGGGTAGTTAAAAAAAGTCCTATGGGGATGTGTTATTTCACCTTGCGGCAAGGTCTGTAGGTTATGAAGGTCTGCAGTATAACATATTATTTTTCCAAGTTCTGTCCCCTTTCAAAAACTAAGATTTTTGCACTGGGCAGAGTCAATTGTTGCTGATCGAAACTAGAGTTTATGTGAGAAATATATTTGTACTTATAAACACAATTTTGAATTCTGATACTTGCATACCAAAAAGAACAGCGCTGAAACTAGAAATGCAACAAAATGTTTGGCAAAGTCTTCACAAAAGCTTAATTTGTCCATTAAAATCTGAAACTGTAGTAAAACTTAAATTAAAAAAAATCACCATTTCTGCATTTTTTTTATTATTCTACTACTGAAAATTGGCAGTAGTAATTCACTTCTGTTATTTCTCAGTTTTTAACCTCTTGGGCCTTGCTAATGGACCAAAAGATCTAAGCAAAAGGAATGAAAGTAGATGTACATTAAGTTGCAACAGCCATTCCGGCACAGTGATCATACGTCAGTTGTATGTCAAAAGGATAAATCATACCTTCTCATTTTCTTTGCTCCTCTTTTGGCCTGGGATACTCACTATCCAGGTAGCTTGTGTTTGCTCTCAGTGCTACTGTTTTGCACATGATTGCTGATTCCCGCCTTGGACTCCAGAATTAGATTCTCTCCCTGCTTGCTGTACTCGCAGCTAATGTTTAGGCATAAAACACTCCTGAAGGGCCAGTGGGGAAAACTTTCAAGGGCATAGCAATACTCCAAGTCTAAGTCCTATTTTTGGAAGCATCTCTGGCTCTTTGGAGTTTATTAGCTGGGCTGTGGTCACAATGTAGGTACT
>VZTV01077551.1:0-10348 GCA_013400875.1 Anhinga rufa
TTTTTTTTTTAATTGATTCTTTAGGATAACGCTGAGGCTGCAAGAATTTTGAGATGGGAAGGTGGGGGTTAGGACCCCCCAAACCTCCTTTCTTCCTCCCCAATATTAAGGTGGTAAAATCTTGAGAAAAAAATACCATTTGGAATCCTTTCAAAAAGCCGTGTTTCACTGCCAGCATCCCAGCAAAGAGAAGACTTCCCTGGAAACACAGACTGTAGAACATGGACATTTTGACGCTGTGGCTGTGAGGGAGCCAGGAGGAGGCTTACATTTCCCCCTTCCCCTCAGGATTTTGTGGAAACTTTTAAACTTCCAGGAGGATATCAGAGATTACATTTTTGCACAGAAAAACTTGCCACCGGCTTAAGAATAGTGCCATTGCCTTGGAGCTACACCAAAAATCCCAGATGTTTTTAAAAAGCTGCAATAAATATTATTCCGCTGATGTCATTTATGCAGGAAGATTCAGAACTACGCTGAAGAACTCCACCTAGTTCAGGTTCTTTGTAGTGCCATCAAGTAACTTCCAGAGAAATAATATTATGAGAAAATGGCAGGAGGTGTTCATTAAATAATCAGTTTACAGGAACGCTAACGGCCTCACTGCATTGCAGGCAATGCCAACCAGCTGGTGCTACCCGGTGGCTTGTCTGGACGTTTAAAAAAAGCTCAGGGCGAAAGCAAAGTAACCTATTATCTACAGATTTTTAAATCATAGCAAAACCAAGCAGTAAACTCCCTGAATTTCTTATTTGTATGAGCAAGTGTTACTGTTACACTGGAAACACTCGAGGAAACCTGTTACGGAGCTTCCCTAATACTTTCAGATTTTGACTTATTGCCCCCCGACTTAAAATATACCAGCGGAAGTCTTCAAACAGTATTCATTTATGGCACTTCTGCATTTTTTTTAAGCATAAATAACAAAATGTGTTAATAAAGCAGGTCTGGCGTGGAGACAATTTACTGTTGAGCTTCTGAAGCTCTAATTATCTACCTTTAAAGTCTGCTGATTACCAGTGATAAATTTTATAGGCTTTACTGCCTAACAACAGACACCTGGGATTTTTTTCTGTACAGAAATTACATGAACTTCTATAGTTGTTGGAAGGAGGTGTAAAATCTGCATACGCTGCTCCATTATACACCCATTTACATTTTCAGGATTAGGACCTAAAGCTGGTATGCTTATTAATTCCATTCACGCTCCAAATCATCAGTTCTCTGGAAGACGGGACGCCGTGAGATGAACTTTTGCAGAGGTGATTTTATATTTACAAATAACAGTATCCCAAATTCCTCATATTGACGGCAATCTTCCCGCGGCCAGTTCTACACAGGTTTGCAAGTGCTGCCACGGAAAAGAAACCTCGGGCTGGAGCTCTTTACAGAATCAGTCACCAGGTGCTGTTACGCGATCTGTAACTCGCCTTTCACCACTGGTCACGAGGCTCATAGCGCTGATGGGTTCTATCTGCAAATTGAATTTATGCTCCATCTATCGACATACGATCTTGATGAGGTCATGGTAAAAAGGCTGCAACAACTCCGAGCCCTGCCGTAGCCTGTGCCAGCTCCGCGGCCGCCAGGCCTGGGGGCGGGAGGGACGGATGCTCCCGGTGCTCTCGCCTGGCTGGCCGCGGAGAGGCCCCCGAGCATCCCACGCCCCTGCGCATCCGCCTCAGCTGGAGCACCCAGCTCTTCTCAAGGAAGCCCCTGGAGGTCCGAGGAAAAAGGCAGGTTTTTCCTGAGACTCCCGTACATCCTTTCCTAACAGATTTCGGATGGCCAGTACGGGAATTTGGCTTCCCACTGCTGGGATGCTGCAGTGACGAAACCTCTCCCGTGCCAAAATAAAGCGAAGAGCTTGCCAGGAATGTGTCTGAGCCTGGTGCGGTCTTTCAGGCGATACGCACGACACGTCTTTCGCCTTACGTTCGTCATGTCATGAACGCTGCTGGGGTCCGTGCGGGACCCCCGGGACGGTGCCCGTGCCCTGCCGAGCCACTGCTCCGTGCTGGAGGAGCTACCGCCTCTGGCCACCTTTGGGTCTGTCTCTAGGAATTCATTTGGAACTGCACCTGCAAAGTGCTGCCAGTTCCGCACGGCCAGAGGAGAAGTCACAGTAAAGCACCACAAAGCCTACACAGAGAAAAAACCCTCTCGGTAATTCTTGCTTTGACTGCTAAGTCAGAGTTATGAAATGGTTCCTGCAGCGGTCCTAGATGATGCCCTGTTTTCACTAAGGAGATACGTCAAAGAAAGCACGAGCATTTCTTACCCCTCTCTCCAGAAGCATGTCTCGGAAATGGGTGATGCGCTCTTCTAGGGGAGGCGTCATCTGAGGTGCCGACGTTTCCTCATTTTTCTCCTCCGTTTCAGCCTTCCCCTGGTCAGCAGCTTGGGAATCTTCTGTTCTTTAACAAGGCAAGATAGAGAACAGTTCAGCAATTGTCAGCTCAGGAGGGTATTTTTAACCCTCTCTAGAAAATCCCCCGGGGCGGCAGGGCTTCTCTGCGTGCACGGAGCAGGCAGGGAGCGGGCGCCGACAGCTAGAAGTGACCCAAACCTGCAGCTCGTTATGAAGCTGCGGGGCTCGAGGGTCCTGCCAAGGGACCTCCGGCAGTTCCTTACGCAGAAGGATGCTCTACTGGTGTGATCAAAGAGGAACAGCAGTACTAGGCTGTATTTCAAGCTACAGAAAAGCGACACAAAATTTGCCAAGGAGTGGAGACTTCAAAGGAGCAACTGAAGAGACTCGTATTGTTTTATTTTTCTTTCCTGTGTTTGTGCCCCAAACTTGAAAGTCAACACTAATCTTTGTTTTGCGTTCGCGTGCACCCCCCCAGCTCACGCCTAAGGCAAGTAGCCTGGCATCGCATGCACAAACCTGCAGGAAAGCACCAGCAGGTCCATATTTATCCTGGCAGCCTTTTTCCAAGACTGCATCTGATTCGGATAAATAGGCCTTTCTGAGAAAATACTGGCTACGCTTTGCCTGCGTCCCTTTGCCTACAAGACCCGCCGGACAAAGGCAGACGCGTAGCACCGCTGTGCTCGCTTCAGGAAAGAAGGACCGCTTACTGCAAGCTGCAACCGTAAAGCGGCAGCAGCGCAAGAGTGATGCTCTCCTCAGGCGCACCCCTTCGTGTCATCGGTGGGGCTGAACTGCTGCACACCAGGCAAATGTCTACAGGATTTTATCAGCTGGAGACCGTTAACGCTGCACTCTCACAGCGCTGGAAGCAAGCACCTATCGCCCCACTGTTGGGAGGACTATAGGTTTGCCCCCGTGAGCCCCCAGCATCTGCAGGGGGAGGTGGATTAGATGGGGACCTCGAAGGTAGGAAGGAGTCTGCTCCAGGAGGGTGGTGGGATTTCAGATGGGGATACCAAACTCCTGACTTCTGTGGACTTGGCCAACTCAGACCTGGAAATCGGACTTCTCCTCTGGGTCCATCCTGCTGTTTCTGAATGCTTTGAGCAATGAATGACTTCGGTACAAACTAAGGCTCTTTCTGGAAAGATCAGGAGTCTTAAAATGATCACAAGGTTCAAGTGAGGATAATGAAAGTAAGGCGATTTGATTTTTAGCCTCCTACTAGGCATGACTGCATTTTCTACTGCTGCAATTTTCACCACTACAGAGTAATACTTAGTTCGAAATTTCAACAGGAAAACACTTTTTTATTTCCAAGCGAATGAATTAGATCAGTGTGTAATGTGAGCTCTAGCGTATTATCTTCCTTCTACAACTAATTACATTACACTTACACTTATCCTAAAATGAGGCTGTATTACTAGTGATTTGAGAGATACCAGATCGGTGTTCTTCACAGAATGACAGTGACTTTTCTATCGTAATAGCAAATTTTATTCTGTGACATGATCCATGAAAGGCCCAATCCAATTTCTAGTACACACAAAGAGCTTTCAAGCCAAATCTGAGAGGACTACAGCACACTACTCCACCAGAAGAGCCCCTCTTTCCTCCAGTCCTCCTTACGCAACTGAGAATGATGCTGCAAGTCACACAGACTTTTTTCCCGTGCCAAAAATGACAATAAAGAATACAATTTTTCTTTAGCAAATAATACAATAATCTGCACAACAAACTACGTGACTTCCTACTCAGACGGACCCATATGGGCAGCCCACCAGCCCGACCTTGGAAGCCTGCAAATCTCAAAATGGAGAGGGCGGCGAGAGGCTTTTGTGTAGCTGCGGTACCCACTGAAGGGAGAAGAGGCAATGGGCACAAACTGGAACACAGGGAGACCCCTCCAAGCGTAAGAAAAAGCTTTTTACCTGCGAGGACGGTGGGTCGCTGGGGCAGGCTGCCCAGGGAGGCGGTGGGGCTCATCCCCGGAGATGCTCAAACCCTCCCGGACACGTTCCTGAGCTGTGGGGACCTGCTGGGCTGGGCTGGGACGGAGACCCCCAGCCCTTCTGTCATTCTGTGAAGAAAGCCCCCGAAACCTATGTTTCCCTGAAGACTGTTTTTCCTTTGTAGAGAGCGCAATCAGAGCACTGCCTGATTAAGAATTTGAGTATTTTTAAGCAGTTTCATCACACCCCAGCGAAGTGTAAAAGAAAAGTGCAGCAGCAGCACGGGGAGCCCAGCGCTCCTGAACCTGCAGGTGCAGATTCTGGCCCGAAGCACTGCACAGAGGGTGTGCGACTGTCCACGAGAGGAAGAAGGGAGCCCTGCTATCTCGTGCAGCCGGCCTTGGGTCAGGTCCTCTGCTAGCTCTGTCACCAAAGCAAACCGCAGGAGAAGAGAAACAGCAGATCTGTTGTTTCCAGTGTGAATTGGTGATCCACTGTGAACCTCGGGGTGATGACCCTTTAGTTGAATTATAAAGAATTGTGCTGGAACTTCGAGGCAATCAGATCTTATCATTAGCACAGTGCTTTCTGAATAGCAGGTGATTTACTGTATGTCAAAGGAATGATATGATTTGCTAAGTAACTTTACTTACATTAATTAAAATGGAATAGGGAATACAGCATATTTAAAAAGAAACCCTGAAAGCATGTCACACCTTTTTTAGTTATACTTAGCCAAGAAAAAATGTTGATATTGCAAAATAAGCGGATAATGGCTACTGCTACTGCTAGTGCTACTGCTACTGCTACTGCTATGGCTACTGCTACTGCTAACGCCTGTTGCTGGCAGCGGATCTCTGTGCACGCTGCGCGCTGCCTGGTGCAGGAACCGCAGGGGAGCCCGCAGGGGACAGATGCTCGGAGCATCCTGCTGCTGCGGGATGACAGTGCTCCCTATCTCCCAACAGCAGTCTGCCTTCAAGGTAGGAAAACGTTCCCTGTCTTCAGATGCAATTATTAATGTGGATATGACAGCAATTTAAATAGCTTTTCTGTCCATCCGGCACCAAAATGAGAATTTGGTTAGTTTTCTGCAAAGACAGATCTCTTTTGACCCCTGGATTCAGTCTGGAGGGAGCAGCACCTTGTCCATGCCCAAGTGAAACAAAGCAGAGGAAACAGAAAGGCGGATCTGGACCTTGCATGTGCAGCTTGGAGGATGAAAAGCTGGCGATGTGTATCCTCTTATCCAAGACTTGGAGCTTAACCAGCACTTTAGCAGACCCCACATCTTGAGAATTCCCCTTTTGCCGCTTATGGCATGGAGTAACTCGGCTGCTTTTCCTACGAGGAATTACAGGCTGCAGTTTTTAAATCAGTTCTGCCTTTGGCTAATTCAGACACAGGCAGATGTAGGCAACTGAGACCCACGGCACTTAGAAACAATGACGCCGGTTCCAAACAGCGACGGCGGCGGTGGTTTTAACGGCTGTGCGAACAGCCGTGACCAGGTCTCAGCTGCGGAGGTGGGAGGCTGCCCGTGCCAGCTGGGACGGGACCCCACAGGCTCCGGTGGGATGTCTCAGCCACATTAACGAAAACAATTTCACCATAGCAAAGAGGTTATACGTGGTTTTCATCCCGAGGATACCTAATTCTGGTTTGACATTAAAATCCTACAATATTTTACTTTTTTATGCCATGAACTGTTAGCTGAAGTCTAATATTAATATATTTAAACAAGCAGCTAGGCTGCGTTTCTTTAGTAAAAGGTCCGTATTTTGAAGGTCCGTCCGTGAACCTCTACCTTCTGCCATTGTTTCAGGGTACAAAGCAAAATGCCAGGAAATCTTCACGTGTTAATAACAGAGAATTTAAAATTCAAAACGGCTGCAGAAATCATGTAGCGGTTTGGGGATGCGTGTTCTGCTGACAGAAAAATAAACGCTGCACGGCTTTTTGGTGACAGGCCAAACTTCTGGGGAACCGGGGACATCACAGTGACATCTGAGAAAACGCTACGCTGTCGGGCCAAATCTTGCTGTTTCCCTTGTGAGTGTTGCCCTTGACTTTCATAGGACTAATTGCCCAAATACAGCGATTAAGAATTAGTTCCTACTAAGCTAAAGAGATATTTTTAAAGACAGAACTTACGACAGGGTTCTCAGAGCTTTGAACATCCTCTCGGTGAACATCTTGCCACAGATCTCAGGTATGATAAAAGTTGCATTATTTGTTACACCACACAAAATATAGCGTAGCATAAAGACAAATGGTGACGTCAACAGCAGGTGATACACATTTATTATCACGTGCTGTTTCACTTCCGTGGCATAAAGTCACAGCTGGGACCGGTCCGTGTTGCCTGTGACTCTGATGACCTTTTCAACACCCAGAGGATGCCCTCCCGTCCCATGAAGGCTCTGCTTGACACCATGCTGCGGGACTTCTGACGTGGCTGCGCTTTTAGCTAGGTGGCTGCATGATTTATGCTTACATATGCATGGATACATCTATCTACATATCTATAAATACACACCACAAGAAAGATGCTAAAATGCATTGAGGCAGGAGAGTCATGCAGCAACTCTGCGATGGGCTGAGATTGAGAGGCTTGAACTGCATTTACCTATTTATTTTGGGGAAAAAAATATGTATATGAAAATGTATTTCTGCAAGTAAATAAGAAAAGATAAATTCTGCAAATATATAAAAAGATGGTCCATATTTGGGTCTCATAATTTTGGCAAAGTCCCTTTGAGTGTGAAGAAAATAGGAGACTAAAACACCCAAAGTCAGTCTTTCGAGTGACTAAGCCATGGAAACCCAATGAAGACGAGACGATATTCCTTATTCGCATGGAGGCGGTGAAAGGGGCACTGCCTGACCTTCCGACACGCGCCACAGTAAGCCCCAGGCTACCTCGATGCAGTAATCTTTGAATAGTGCATTTTTCTGGACTTCCAGAATTCCAGGTGTGCACATCAACGGAAAGACGTTTTCACGTTTTCTCAGCCGATCGCTGCACGGAATCCCCTTAGTAGCATGGGCCAATCCTGGCCGTTACTGCTAGACCCACTGATGTCAGCAAAAGCATTCTTAAATACTTTTATACTATATACTGTTTATAAATGCCAAGTACTAAATACTATATAAATAGTAAAAGCACGTATTTAGCATATATAAAGTATAAATATTCTCTTTTATACCAAGCATTAAACGCTTAAATAGTCTGAGTATTGAACTCAGAGTATCTGATTCTTCCTTCATAATAATACCAATCCACAGAAAGTCTTAACGAGGTCAAAAGAACCACCCAATGTAGTAGGATAAGAATGGCAAAATAAGAGATAATAGAATTATCTTCAATATATGCACTTGGAAAATACAGACATTTGTTGTGCTTCCTCGTCACAATGCCCTCAAAAATATAACATACTGTCTATGCAGATTTACTTTACAGATTTATTTTTTTAATGGTCCAAACCAGCACTTTAATCATAGCCAGCCTGCAGGAACAGCTAACGCTACGTGAGGTTACTGGCCAAAGGTTAATTGGAATGAAATGTCTTCAAGGTACTTCTTAAAACAGAAGTGTTTACTTCATGTTCTTGCTGGTTTGGCAAAGGGTGAGGGAGCTGCTTATTTGGCACATGGGTTTTTTGCCCGTTACTTCGTGAGAATTTGAAACACACATGGTAATAAAGGTCAAATAAAAGCACAGTAACAGAAACACCGCCGGATATTTCTGAGCCGGTAGCCTGGAAACCCTGACACCAGTGAAAAAACAATCTGCTTCACATCAGCGAAGATAAAGCTCTTACCCGGTGTCTCTGAAATAACTACTTATCCATACAGTCTTTTTCTTTTTAACCATTTCAAAGTCTGGAAGAGCTACTTAGACCAAAATGGATGCTGTTCATGGGGAACAGGTATTCTAGGGAATCGTGGACTTTGATGAAGATTAGGAATGACTCTCATCATTTACTGGTGTAGTTATCCACACAGAAGAAAACGACTGTATTTCTCTTTGCACTTATTTGTACCAGACGTTAGCTTCCCAACATTACATATAGGTAAGTAAACTTTAGAACTTACTTATTTCTCTTAGTTTTGATGCTAAGATCATCATTTTCATCCCCTGGACAAGAACTAACACATTTATCTGCTAAAAAGAAATAAATAGTTATTAGATTTGAACTGGATAAACGGGAATACAAATTCCTCAGATTAACCTTTCATTTCTTGTCTTTGGCCACTGCTCAGGTATTTACTGGTTTTCACTCTCCGCAGAGTGTTTATAAAATAACACATATTTCATCAGAAACACCTTCATCCAGATGAAAGAGTTAGCAATGAACCCGACCATTTTCATTACGAAAAATTGCTCATTGTTCACGCTGTGAACCAAATTGTTCATTGTTCGGTCGCGACCTGATTTTATTCAAACCTTGTTATTGTTTCACCTGATAGTCCCTCCTCCCTTCCCTTAAAAATACAATTACAAAGGCATTTCTGCAAAACTGTTCCAGTCCTGGCAGCCTGAAGGGTGCAATAGTGTTAACCGGCACCAGAACTCCCCTCCGTAGCCCATCCTCTTCCTTACGTAAGCAAACGCAACGCTGCTTTTCCAGAAACTCCAGCACCAGTGTAGCGAGGCTGCGGAGACAGCAGCACCCCGCACGCTCGCGGCGCTGCGGAGTCACTCCAAAGCAACGCCGCGCTCCTCATTGGCCCTGGGTGCTCGGCCTTGAACGCCTCTGAGGTTGCGCTGTCAGTCGTAACAGACGGGAAGCACATGGAAAAGGTATTTATTTCTGGAATCTATTTTTTTTTGGGGGGGGTTTGCATGTATTCAAACTGCAGTTTTCCCCCCAATCGAACGGACAGACCACCAGCAGTCATGTCCGTCCAGCGCATGGTTTGTGCTGGGGACTCTTCAGTAGTTCACCATGAATTAGTTGAGAAATATATAAATCGAACTGTACGTGGTTCCCTTGGGAATGACAGGAACACCAAACCTCGCCGTTTTTGCATTAGACTGGTAATGAGCACGTCTTGCTAATTAGGGAACTATGAAAAAATAAAAAGAAATATAAAATTGAACTTAGGTTATGGAGATAGGAGGTTTGAATAACGATATGGCGAGGTCTGACCTCACTGAAATCAGCTGAAAGTCCGAGACATCTGCTAGAAAACAACTGAACACCAATAGAGATCTGTGGGTATTTTGATATTTATAAACTAATTTCGAGTGCCTGTTACTCATCCAGATCCAATCTCCCTATCGCTGAAGCTAACAGAAATTTGGCCATTTGTTTCAAGTTTCAATTTAAGAATGTTGTTCTTGGCTCATTTTGTTTCCCTACTTCAGGGAAATTACATGTTTATTAGTATGCTTTCAGTAAACACTACCTTCTATTTATTTTAAGCGCATGAACGCAGCAGACACTAAATCACTGCAAAAGGAATGATAAAAACCAAACAGCAGCTGTGACACTGTGGCGTGGGAAGACCAGGAACAGAGACCACGTGAGCTGGAAACACACGGCAGGTGCAGATGGACACTTTACTGACTGCAACTTAAAACGATAATGAGGAGAAATGAATGGTGTTCCAGAATAAGGAGTTTGTTCTCGACATTCCTGATAACATACAAGCATTATGAATACATAACCTAATTTAATAATGCTTTAATACATAAATTCACTGGAACTATTACCCCTTCTTGCGAAATTCTTCTTTAGGATACTCAATTAAAAATACAAAGTAATAGGAAAAACAACCTGCAAACTCAGAAGGTGGAATGTAATTCCATGGAGATATTATAAAGCTATTAATCGGGAGTCGAACAAGCTGCGGAGGCAGCGGTGGTCTTAACTTTAATGAATGCTGAAGGTAATAATATGAAATGGCAGAGAACTTGATGGTGTTTTCAGAGAGAGAAGTTAAAAGACGTCTCTAGGTTCAGTGCTGACTGGGCAAGCACTGTCCTGTTCCTACCACAAATCACCACTGG
>VZTV01077551.1:10830-24851 GCA_013400875.1 Anhinga rufa
GAAGGAAAGGAAAGGGAAGGGAAGGGAAGGGAAGGAAAGGGAAGGAAAGGAGACACTTGTCACCTGCTACAGACAGCCCTTCCAGAGCCGGCGAAAGGGGGCACGCTGCGGTACGCTCACACGTGTCAAATCCTGGTCGGGTGCTCTCTAATGAAGCCGAGCTCGGAATTTGAAGGTACCTTACGGCAAGACCTGTCGCAGATTTCTGGAAAGGATATACAATTTTTAAATCTAGTTGTGAAAAATACGCGAACTGGGCGTTTCCACAACCGAAGCTCAGTTACCATATAGCTTTCAGGTAAAAGAAAGGGGGCACAGCCCAGCCTGATTTCAGTGTTTACTTCCATCCGCTGGCTCCCACACACCTCGGGCGCTCCCGAGAGCAATGACAGCCTCCCGAGGGAGGGACACCACATCCTTCTCACCTTGCCTGCAGGAGTGACTGCTATGGGTAAATGTCTTGGATAAATGGGACAAGATCAGCATCACCACTTAAAATTTCAGCGCAATGGAAGGCTCGGTACAACATGATGATGGTATCTACACTCGCCCTCAGGACCCTACTGAATCCCATCGCACCGCTGGACCTCTGGTAAGATTATAACCTGACTTTGAAAGGGAAGAAAGGCAGCTGAGCATCTAATAGTTGACTTAAAGTTTTGAGGAAGAGTATCACTTGACTTGAATATCTTTCCATGAAATCATGAAGCAGAGCACCGCCCCGACCTGATGGTCTACCAAGCTTAGTGGTGATGAATTAAATCAGCTAGTCCCAGCCACGTCACGAATTCCGGAATTCATTTTCCAGAACGAAGAGGAAACACCAGCATCTACCAGGCGAGTTAAAGCGTTGTCGATCCATCGGCCACACGCAAAAATCTGATTTGCAATTTTGTGGGGAGACCTGGCACCCACGTATCGCACGTAAACCTGGGAGCGCACCTATGCTACTTCCAGGGACCGTGCTTCATATTCTTGTCTGAGTGCTAAAGGATCCAAAGTATCTGTGGGAACGAAGTAAACTAAACCATAACTGGTTCTGAACAGGGATCATAGCAGCGCTCAACCAGCGTGCCATCTTCTGTAGTCAGAATGTCACTTTTCTTTTAATTAGCTGAAAAAATAACGCCCTCAGCCTCAACGTCCAGACGGGCTGAAGGAACAGGAATAGATACGAATGCTTTTCTCTGCTGCAGTAAGGCAGAAACGTTTTAAGGCATCTCTGAGGGAAAACAGGGATGTTACGGTCAGTCTGTGACCGTACTGAGGCAGAGGAGTAACGACAGCCAGGGACAAGACGAGAGAGCTGTCACCAGGAGACGTTGCACGCAGACAGCTCTGACTCGGGAACACGGAAGATGAAGGTATGAGAGCCCTGGAAAGGCGGTCTCTGTGCTGGCCGTGCATCTGGCGGGCGGCGGGTCCCTCCGCCCGGGTGAGGTCCCATCGGAGGGGCTGGGACGGTGCTGGCCGAGGGCGGCCCCACCGCGCGGCGGAGCTGCCGGAGGCACCGGAGGAGCTGCGCCCCACCGACTCCGCGGCGTGGCCTGGTGGGAACCCATTAGTGAGGAGCCATGACGCCTCCATAAATCTCCCTAAGAACTAATACACTTTGTGGAGGCGGAGTAATTGATAAATGAGTAATTTTTCATTTATGCCTAAATTATAAATGCACTTGATCTTTCAGCAGAGCGATGCGCTGCTAACCTATAGCACCCCGTGAATAACTATGCTTGCCAACTTCTTTTTGTGCCTTTGATTTAAAAATTCTAATTAAAACTCAGCAGCAGCAACTAAGCTAAATAAATCTAGCAACCATTGTTGCAAACACGCAGCTCCTTTATGTTATTTATTTACTGGAGATTAGGAGCTAAGAGAAATGGTAACGAATAATTCCTTTCACCTCAGCAGCTAATATATACTAATTATAACCTGACTGTCTCAAATACTGAGCAATCCTAAGTCCCCGTTACATCACGGAAGATGAAGACTGTTAGCAACAATGAAAACCGTGGTCATAAAGGAACTTGTGTGTGAATCAAATCTTGGTGGTACATACAGATAATAAATAAAAAGGATGGAACACGCAGCAAAAAAGGAGATCTTTGAAGTGGCACATACCAGCAATGACTGCAGACTCTTCTCATTAATGAATTACAGACCATGAACAATGACCCTCGGTTTTGTCTTTGGCCATCATTCCCCCCTGTCAGTAATTAACTGATCTTCCAATATATCCCGTAATAAAACACATACGCAATATTTTCCTCCTGAAAACGAACTTCAGCAGATACACTTTGGAATTATTAGCTATACGGCTGAAGTTATTCAAGCCATATACAAAAGTGACATATATACAACCGTCTGACGACTGAAATTTATATTGAAAAATGTGATGACGTTGTACTGTTGATAAGGACTGCACTAACAGAAAACCGCTCTCTGTAGCTTTTCTTCAGTAAACTTCTGCTAATAATGATAACATAAACCCTGATTATCACCCGCTTTTATCTACCTGCATGCGTAGTGTCTCAAGCCCACGGGCGCACACTCACAGCCCCTCTTTTGCGGTAGTTAATTGGGAGCTCTGCCTGCGGATCAAAGCGTACGTCACAGCCCCCGATGGCCCCAGCCTAAGAGGCAGGTCACTTCACGAGCCTGGCAGTGCCACCTGATTTTCAGTTTCACTTCAAAAGAATGACAAAAGCCTCCTTTTCCCCCTCTATTTCTCTAGACCTCACCACTAAGGGCCAGGCACCAGCTGAGGGAGGCTCTCCAGTGCAACTGCTGCAAAGCAGAATATTCAAGAATTCAAGAATTACGAGCAGCTAATCAAGACAAGCAGCGTCTCCAATGACTGCCACGCACCCAGATGTCCTCCCAGTAATGGCAGGTCTTACTGACACAGCTCCCACGTGAAAGCCAACGTAAAGCATCGGGAAGTGAAAGGAGCAGCACGGAGCAGCTCCCAGTGACAGGGCAAAGGGAGTCAACCTCAGCTGGTGAAACCAAATCTCTGGAGAGAAGCGTGGTGCAACGAACGGTGGAGCCATAACTGCACCGGCGAGCACAGGCTGGCATGCTGGGCGGCTCCTGGACTGGTCACCGGCACGGGCAAAACCTGGACCGACCAACTCGGGCGCGGGTAGCAGAGCAAAAGGATGGCATGGAGAGGAGCATGGGATGGGAAAGTCGGGATGGGAAAGCTGCCTCCGCAAACTGGCCGTCTTGGGGAGGAGCAGACAGCAAACACCGTGGATCACTGGCCAGCCGAGGGGTGCCTTTTCGACTGTATTTCTAATATTGCTGCAGAGCAGCAGTTAATCCTTAACCGTGACTGTCCCCTTCGGGAATCCACAGTGTTTGGAAGGTGATTGGCAGAGTCGTGTTTAGACGACCCATGGTTCCACCAAACCTTTTAGCACTCATTAGAGATTTACTACTGGGATTTTTGCTCCCCTCTACAGCTTGGTTGGATAATCATCAGCTGTGGAGTGTCTGCTTTTGTGTAACAGCTGAATAATGCATCGGTAATGCATTCCTAATGTACATCTTGGAAGTAAGTGTAATAAAACATAAAGACAGCATCTTCCGAGATGTATTTTATCCATCAAAGATTCATCCAATATAAGAAGCCACCTGTTTCTTCATTGCCAATAATGAGAACGCTCTATCCCCCAACTCAGCGTTTCAGTGAAAATAAGGATTTTGCAGTAAACATCCATTTTAACACAATACTTTGTATGAAATTGCGAAAGGAACCCCCTTCTAATTACGGTTATCAAACTTTCACTGAATGTATTTAGCGACCAAGTTCCACCCGACATTTGAGTTTAAATAGAGGCAAATAATCACAGGGCTTTAGTTACTTGCTGCAGCTTCCAGCTTGCGCTTGTGAGGAGGATCCTCGATGATCCGGTTTATGTCACCGCGGTGCTTCAGGTCCACCGGCTTCTCCCAGACTGACAGCTGCATTGTAGGGTTGAAGAAGAAGACCCGGTCATCTCCAGTCCAGACTACACACCTATTCCAAGTGATAAACTATGCTTAGATAGCGTCAAATACACCCACAAACAAGAAACTAGCCCGCAGCTGGCTTATTGCACCTCCGTTTGTAGTGCCTGGGTGAGACTCCTCTCCGACGGACAGCCTGCCCCAGGTCCTGCCAGCCCACGCCAGCCACCTCCGGCAGGGAAACTCTCTCCATATCACTAAAATATCACAGAAATGGCCTAAACATCCCCAAAATGCAGTAGGTGAAATATTCCATCGCGGAAGGGTAAAGCACCAGGTGAGGAGGAACGCCGCAGTGCTCACAGCAAGAGAAGCCACAGGAAAACACATTTCATGCTCTGAAGCCGTGGCTGAGAGCAGCAAGCGGCAGAAGCCTCGGCCGCGGGGCTGGCAGCCACGGCCTCGACGCCCACGGGACCTCTATCCGGCTGCCCCTGCGGGGGGAGGCGCAGCCACGGCGTCCCAGTGGCGTCCCAGTGGGGTCCCAGTGGCACCCCTGTGGCATCCCAGTGGCATCCCAGTGGCATCCCCGCGGCACCCCTGCCAGCTCCCACCGTGGTCTGCGATGGACGGGTACCACCGGCCCCCGCACAAGTCTTCTACAAAGGTTTAGGTTGATTTTCATTTCAAATTTGAAAAAATGTGACCAAGTCGCTGCCGGACAAACCACGGCTTCTTGACTTGGTCAGTTAAAATATGCATGAGAGCAGTTCTGGCCTGACATTCATTTAAAATCAGCTAAAATAATAGGAAAATAAGTATCACACCATCCTTAATAAGCATTCAAAAACCTCAAGTTGTACTTCACTAAATCTATATGTAGATAAACAAACACAACACCAATCTCGAGCCCACGCTTTCTGAATCGTAATAAAAACTAACAAACCTCACATACGCACTCGGACTTACAGACACACACATGCACACACACGCGCGCTTATGAAGGGAAAAAGTTGGTCTCTCTGAAGCAGAAATACCTGCGAGGAACAAATCTTATCGTTAGAAGCTCTGCTGCTTAACTGTTATTAAAAGCAGGGAACAAAACTGGTTTAAAAAAAAGTCTGGTCTGGGTAAAAGACTGCGAATACGGAAGACGCTCCGTCACTGCAGAGTACTGTAATAAGATAATCCAACATACTCTGCGAAGGCATCACCATTGATCTCGCCCAAACACGTAATGAAAAATACATAACCTCTGCAGGAAAGCGCGGCGGGAGCTGCAGGGCCGCAGGGTGCCGGGAGCCGTCCGGTCTAAGCGTGTTCCTGAGCTACTGAGCCCGAACGTCACAGTAATGATGTTCAGCAGAGTTAAACGTGCTCCCGAGGAACAGGAGCACAAAACTGGTTGTACAAATCCAGCTGTCGACTTCAGTCACACTTACGCCCCGCGGAAGCTCTGGCGTCCCGAGTTCAGTGACACGGACACAAGTATTTTAAGAGTTTTCTGTTTATTTTAATGCACGAACGTTTTGGATCGCCGAACAGCCCCGCAAGACAGACGCAACGATTAGGTAGAGCTATGACTTCTCTGCTTTGTACCTCGGAGCTGCGGAACCTCTGCTCTCCCAGCAACACTGACCCACCAGCCCCGAGCCGCTTCTGCAGAACCCACCAAGAGGGGCTTCTACAGCAACGCCTCCGACCCGAGGCTCCCACAAATGCCGCGCTTGTCCCAGAAGGAAGCGGAAAAAACCCCGGCGTTTAGGTGAAGAGGACAGGCTTAGCCCATTAATATAAACGGGTTATTGTTCTCCTTTCATTAAATATTTGAATTACGGTCCGGACACGGGCCCGATCCTGCCCGGGCGTAAATACCTGCTTTGAAATGCCCCTTGCTGTGATTTCTTTCATTGGCAAGTAGGCACACCGCAGAATTCGAACCGCTTGGGGCGTTACCTGCAAACGGCGGCAAGCTGGAAAGCAGCATCTTGTTTGGGATCTGCAATGCTACCGCACGTGCACGGGACCGTCAAAGCCGTTGTTTGGCAGAGCCGGCGACCAGCGGGTTTGGAGAAGCGTTTTGTCCGCGCTGGTACGCTGCTGCGGCCGCTGCTCCTCCGCCACGCGCACGGGGGGCAGTGGTGGTGCTCGTTAATGGCCCAGCACCACCAGGTCCCACGTGCCGTCACCCCGGGTTAGAAACGCTGGGGTCCCTCGCGACACCTCTTCACTTTTCCATGACTAATATAATTTGACATTTAATATAAAATTAATGTCCCTTTCCCTCTGTAACACGTCACCTGTTCCTCTTTGGTATAATAACGGTTTCAAATACCCACAGGGGGCCCATGGTATTCTGTTTCAGTCACAGAGCATAAACTGGAAATGCAGATATTGTTATCTTCATGTTTCCCTTTAGAAAATTGTAATTTAAGTATGAGTAAGGGCACAAGATGATGATATGAGTATTTTATTTTATTTCACAAGGTAGGTAAGGTTTGGTAACATTCCTGAAAATTTTTCTGCCATTAAAAATCTCGGTCTAGCTACCTCTAAGAGGTGCTTGGCAATGTCACATCAACCACGGGTCCTGCAGAAGCAGGGAGCCACCCTACGGGTGGGGAGTGCTTGAAGTAAATTCAGGATTCGATGAATTTGTGTCACATACCTAGTTTCAACCTACCAAAAATAACTGTAAATTGTGATTGAAGCACCCTAGAGGCATGCTCCACGTCTGCCATGGGGCAGTCGAGATGCTGTCACCTCGGAACATGGGACGACCGTCCGCATGAGGACTACGCGCCATCCCTCTGGTCCCAAGGACCAGACTTGGACGCCTTTTCTCATACCCGGAGTACTCACTGGGTCACTAAACAGTCCTCTGGGAAACCAGGAATGTAAGGTTTCTCCTTAGAGATTAAAATACCACAAGTTTAGATCTTCTCTTGCTGGAGAAGAGGGGTGCTGTGAGATCCCTCCGTGGGTACCACTGAGCTACGTGACCTATGTGTGACATACCTTGTATGCCACAAGAGCTATGGCTCTTTTCTCTCAGAATGGATGAAACCATCGCCTACCTATGACACTGCTGGGCTCAGAGGGTTCCTCTGCACTACACCATAAAGTAGCAACTGTCAAGAAGAGAAACGATTGATGTACATCACATATTTATGATGTTAAGATGGGCCATCGGACTGTGCTTACTGGTTTGCAGAATGGCACAATATAATAGTAACAAATAACGGCTGATATCTACATGGAGTGCCTTAGCCAAAGATCCCATAGATGTCAGCCACTGAGTATAACCTGATTATTTCATCCAGCATAAGAATGCATATGGGTAAAGGAGGTAAAAAAGTCCTTCTAGTCAACCGTTCGGGACAGAAAGTGAAGAAAGCTTTTATCTGTTTAAAAATGACAGGAGAGCTTTAGTTACCCAACACGCAGTTACCTGGATGGGGAGGTGGTCAGGAAACCTGGGCCATGAGACACAACCTATTCTCACGGATCCAACCTGAAAACAACACCAATCTTGCCAGACGGTAAGAGTCGTGACATAACTGGGAGAGAAAGAGGATCTGGCCCTAAAAAGCAAGAACATTTCCCGCGGATCTTGTATTTCCCCTTTGATCCACCCAAGCACCATCCAGGCTGGCTCCTCGACACGTGCGAGATGCGGTAAGGCAGAGCCCAAGGAGCGCAGCCGGCCACAGCCCCGCTCAGGGCCGGCAAGGGGCCACGCGTGCCCACCCCACCAGAGAGGCTGCGGCTGCCTTCTGCCAGGCGTGGTCCCCGGCTGAGCCGGAGCTCCGCAGCACCTTACCTTGCGCATCCTCCCCACGCACATCATTAATGAGGAAAAGCCCCCGCGGAAGCCGGAACGGGAACCCAGCACGGCCCCTTAACACCCAGGGCAGCGTATTTTCCCCACGTACCAGACCGCTAACGCATGTTTGGCACGGGAAACAGCACCGATGAACGACTTCTAGCGGGTCTGGTTGCGTTTGCTTACCATGGTGATCCTGGCACTGGAGTGGATGCCACGGGTTTGTTGCCGTTTGATGTGCTGTCATCCTCATTTACTAGTTTAAAAGAATGATCCTTGAAAGACAGATAGAGATTAGTCAACAAATAGAGCCGCTGCAGAAGACTGTTATTGTTATACAAATCACTCCCTTTAACTTGGAGTGGATCACCCTTATTGTCATTATTCCGCGAGCAGCTTTACCAACAGCCAGCTAACTTGAGAATAGCCCAGATGAACAGGAAACAGTAAAAATGCCGCCCCACTCAGGGCAATACAAATGAAACACCAGCAGATACGCTTTTGCCCAGGCCACAAGCTCACCTGGGACAGCAGGAATAACTGCGGATGGCAATAACGAGGAGAGCTGCCTCGTCAGAAACGAAGCACAGGGAGCTACGCCCGCCCTAACGGGGGCAGGGTCAGGCAGGAGGGTGCTCCCGCCGCCGGCCCCGGGGTCTGCGCACGGAGGGGAAGGGGTGCGGGTGGCACACGTGGCAAGAAGGCACTGGGACCAGCCCCAGCACGGGGCAAGGGGGCACTGGGATCAGCCCCAGCGCATGGGGCAAGGGGGCACTGGGACCAGCCCCAGCGCACGGGGCAAGAGGGCACTGGGACCAGCCCCAGCATGCGGGGTAAGGGGGCACTGGGACCAGCCCCAGCATGTGGGGTAAGGGGGCACTGGGATCAGCCCCAGCGCATGGGGCAAGGGGGCACTGGGACCAGCCCCAGCGCATGGGGCAAGGGGGCACTGGGACCAGCCCCAGCACGGGGCAAGGGGGCACTGGGATCAGCCCCAGCACGGGGCAAGGGGGCACTGGGACCAGCCCCAGCACGGGGCAAGGGGGCACTGGGATCAGCCCCAGCGCACGGGGCAAGAGGGCACTGGGACCAGCCCCAGCATGCGGGGTAAGGGGGCACTGGGACCAGCCCCAGCGCGGGGCAAGGGGGCACTGGGACCGAAGGGCACCACGTGCACGGGCGCAGCGGGGCAAGGCTGGGGGGCACAGGCTGCCCCACAGGGCTCGGCGCCGGCTGCTCGCTCCCGAGAGGGTTTCCTGGGACTTCCCAAAGGATGGCGCAACAGCCAGCGCGGCAGGGTTGTGTGGTACAGCTGACAGCCGCAGGCAGCGTTTGACCAGCTGAAGAACAGCTCTTTACTGTCGTAGCTCATGGAAACCAACTGCGAGGGGGAGGTGTGGGAGGAAGGCAGCGATCCAGCCCAGTGCCGTATCAAAACACGAGAAGCATGCACTTGATTAAAAAATAATAAAGCACACGTCCAGAGGTCTTCATCTTGACAGTATTTTACAACTTAACGCGCTAAGGAATGCGCCCAAGGACCAACACAGCTGCAGACGTGGGGAACACCTGCAGCGCCTGGTGGGCCGGGAAGGGTTGCTTGCACTGAGCCTAAAGGCGGCAGCGTGATAGGGACGTGCCGAAGGAAAATAAAGTGAGCGGTAGCTCAGTCCACGGGTCCTCCTCCTGCAGAAGAGAGCTCCTGCTGCAAAGAGCGTGTGTGCAGGGAGCAGAAATGCGGGGGAACAGACCACGCCTGCTCCAGGGCGGCTCCGAGCACCTTCTGCGCTGCTGCCTTCCCAGCCCGAGATGCTCTTCCACACCCCCATACTTGGGTGAAGGTTTCCCTCTTTTAGCTTTAGCCATTTGCGTGAACTCTGCGTGAGCGGTGCAGAAAGCAAATATCTCCATTTATTTCATAGAAGCTGGGAGTATGATTGAGGTCCTTCTCCTTTATACAACACTCTAGGCTTTTTTATAAAGAGCTAATAAGTAACGCATATATAGTATCACCCACGTGCAAGTTGCACCTAACATTTGCTGCCCGTTTACATTCACCTGTCAGTTTTACTTAAAGACCCTGCAATTATCTGTAGAGGAGGGCTACAGCAGTGCCCAGCACAGTTAAATCATTAACGCCAAAAAGGTGGAGGCTGTGAAGAAGTTCTTCCTTGCCGCTGGGGTTGATGTGGCGACAAGCAGCGGGGCACCCAGCGAGGGGATCCCGCTTGGAGCCGGCCCGGAGCCACGGGTCCCTGCCGCTGCAGCGAGCCCGAGACAGCCACAGGCCCTCGGCTTCTGCCCTTCAGCTTCCCAGCACACAAATTACGCCCCGGGCTGTGTCACCCCTCCACGTCTGCACGCACACCCCCCCGCCGCCCACCGACTCCCTTCGCCGCCGGCATGGGGGGAAAACCAGCGGCGAGCATCCCTTCCCTGCTACTCTGACACTGCAGAGCTCCTGGAAAGCGCCGAGATAAACAGAGAGCTCTGCGAAATCAGCCGTAGGAAACAAGCCCCGACCAGCAGCACAGCTCCAGCCACAGGACAGCCCTTTACGCTGGCTCTGATTTGGGCAGCTCGATAGCTTAAAGAGGTTTTTAAAAGAAGAAACTCCCTTGCAGACCTTATCACCATCGCTCTCCACGGGGGTGCTCTTCCTCTCCGTATGTAGAATCAATGTCGGTGGGCAGGAGGATCTACTCGATTCTTTGCCATTATCTGTGAGGGGAAAGGATTTCTTTTTAATGCGCAATAAATACATTCCCAACAAGCCAAAACTGGTGAAGAAAAGCCAAACGACTCCCCGTGGCTCGGAGGCTCCTCTCCTCGCCTCCTCCTCCTCCTTGCTCAGTCCTCGATTTACACGCATGTGGGTGCCACATCACCTTTCCAAATATCAGGCTGTGTTTTAACGGGACACATTCGTATACTTTGGAGTGAGGCTTTTATTGCACTGAGCTTTTTGTCCTGCTTTCCCCAAACTTTTTCCAGCAGCAGCCTCCCCGCGAGGGGCCGGCCAGCCCCCTCCGCTCCCAGCCAGGAGATACTGGTGTGCTCCGGGATAACCTCCGGAGGAACTGCCGCCGAGCATTTAATTGCATCTCCACTGGAAGCAGCTGTAAGAACACGTTCCTCTCCTTTACAAACAGCTGTCTCCATCCTGAAACACTCACCACAAAAAAGCGTTTCTACTGCCTACAAAACGCGCACGTCTCGGTAACAGGGAGGCCACCACAGGCAGTAAGGAAAGGCAACAGGCGGCGGCTTTGAGACACAGACCTAACAACCAGAAAAAAGTATTCGCAGTAAGAAATACTAAGAGAAACGATATTTTACTCTCTTTTTTTGGTCTCCTTGTCCTTCCGTTATTCTTAAAACACTTATTTGGGGGATTGAGCAAAGCCGCTCTCTAGTCGCCAGGCCCATCCCGCCCACGGCAGGGAGGACAAGGTATACAAGGTGTGTAGGTGTATGCTCTTTGCGAGTTCAGCAGTCCCAGGGACAGCGCACGCAGCCCCCTCCCGCGCGTTCTCCCCAGCTGCGGCATCGCCTTTGCTCAGGTGGAACAGCGCGGTGGCAGCAACGGCTCCGGGGGCAGCACGGACGGCTCTGGGGGGGAACATGGATGGCTCTGGGGGGGAGCATGGATGGCTCCGGGGGGAGCACGGACGGCTCCGGGGGGACCATGGACGGCTCCGGGGGACCATGGACGGCTCCAGTGGGGAGCATGGATGGCTCCAGTGGGGACCATGGACGGCTCCAGTGGGGAGCATGGATGGCTCCGGTGGGGACCATGGACGGCTCCGGTGGGGAGCATGGATGGCTCCGATGGGGACCATGGATGGCTCCAGGGAGGGACCATGGACGGCTCCGGGGGGAGCATGGACAGCTCTGGGGGGAGCACGGATGGCTCTGGGGGGGACCATGGATGGCTCCGATGGGGAGCACGAACGGCTGGCGACATGCAGCCGCCCAGGCTACGCAACCTCCCGCGTTCCTCCTGGGACAAAAGTCTACAAACCCCGACACCGGACTTCTGCCTGAGTTTAACTCTGGGCTTCTACCTGAAAGCCTGCAAAATTTTAGGCGGAGTTAAACAACAAAAAATGGCGATGTTTCAACTCACTTATGGCAACTCCATGAGCAGTATATAATCATCACCAAGCATTCCCGTGCATACGTGCCTGAAGAGTTCCAGCACAGCGGTTGGATTGCCAAAGGAGGCTCAAACCGCTCGGGAACGGGGGCCACAACGGTGGATCCCGGCCAGGCTCTGCACCCACAGCCCCAGCTCTGCAGGAGACCCCCACCCTGCACCCCACCACCGCGGGCTCTGTGGAGAGCTCCAGTGCAGCAACACACCGCAAATATAGGGTAATATCGCAATATGAAGAGTGCTATTGCAAGGACAAGCCGCGACGTACCTCACCCCTTACCCATCTCAGAGTTACGGAGCACCTTCTGTCTGCCACACAGACTAAAACTGTGGTATAGCAGCTTCAGGAAGCTATTTGCAAGCACTGCTTTTCCGGGACCGCGTACTGTACAGCAGGTTCACATGTCAAAATACCATTCAATTAATTTCAGAATGACTCAGACCGCAGAACAGGCATACATGTAACAGGGACTACACTGAGGAAAAGGCTGGAGTCTCAGCCATTTGACTCTGCTTCACCGTGGAATATGTCACAATAATAAAAATTTAAATGGGTCGTTTTTCTCAGAAGATGACTTAGTTTTTATGGGTAGTGAAAAAGAAGATTTATAAACCATATCGATTAATTCCCATATTAAAGGAGCTAGGAGCAGGGAGCAGCTAACACGTGTCAAAAGGGTCTCTAAATTGACCTTTCTTCACAAGATAGGTTTTTTTATTATTATTATTAGAATTTTGATTCTTTTATAGTCTTCATTATCATGTTGGTCTAAGAAGTAGCCAGGATCTTTCATTCATGTATGTGTATGTACACATGCATGTATGCACACATGCATGAGGAACACGAAAACACATTTACCTAGCAGATGTCAACTTTTAATTAATCATTACAAGCATCCCATCCCAGAAACATCCCAGGCCAGGCTGGACGGGGCTCTGAGCACCCTGCTCTGGTCGGGGATGTCCCTGCTCGCTGCAGGGGGTTGGACTGGATGGGCTCTGAAGGTCCCTTCCCACCCAAACCCTGCTGTGGTTCTGTGATTTATACAAATACATAAATGTCAATTGGCAGATTTAAACAAACTGCTGCACAAGTGAAACTCAGCAGAGGAGTTCCCCACAGCCAACGCTGAAGAAATGAAATAGGAAAGCGAGAGAGCCCAGCCACGCTCGCACAGCTCCAGGAGCTCCGGTTCGGTGCAGTGGAAGGCACGGCGCGTGGCGTGCGCCATTCTTACCCTGCTCTTTAATAACTGGAGATTGGCTTGAAGCCCGGGCGCACTGGTGCGGACCGCGCCAGGAGGCTCCCGGGCACGCGCAGCCGCTCGCGTTCCTGTTTGAGCCTTGCGCGCCTCCGCGCGGAGCCACGCTGCGCTGCCAACGCCCAAGGCAACCCCTCTTTCCTCCCTCCTCTGACAAGCTCCCTCACTGCATCTGGACAGGAACGCTCCAGCCCCAGGGAGGGACGTGGGTGCTGTAGCTTCTGCTCGAGATACAGCAGCGCCGGCGCAGCACACGCAGGAGAACTCCTGCGGCTCGCAGCTCATTAGGCACTCGCACGTGAAATAGGCTTCCAGCAAATCTGGGCCAGTCAGCACGTATAAAATAAGATGGAAATTTAAAAATTGAAATAAAATAACAAAAGAGAGTCCTGAAAGTCACCGTGCACATCAGGAGTAATCTATTTTTATATCTATATTTGAACATTGCGACTGATTTCCCTAAGTATAGTGTCAAGAGAAGAACAGCTCAAGGTTGCGTTCCCGCCTCGCCTCGGGGCCGCTGGCTGAGCTCGGGGCAGGGATGCTCCCCGGGCCCAGGCGCGCTGTGCCGAGAGGGATGCCGAGCTCCCGCGGCGGCGGCGGGAGGAGGGCTGCAGGGGGCCGGTGCCGCTCCCGCTCTGCTCTCCAAGGAGGCTACCAGGCAGCCACTGTTAGGACTTCTTAGATCACTGAAGACTTCTCCTCCGTGCACACGCTGGGAAAGGACAGCCAGCAAGACGCATGTTCACCCTCCAGAGGCAACCGGTGCACGTCTTTGCTCAGGGTTACCCTTTTCTCATTAGTTTACCTCCCCCCCCCT
>VZTV01077551.1:25438-46840 GCA_013400875.1 Anhinga rufa
CCTTCTCCTTCTGCAGCAATCCCTTCCCACTCATCCCTTTATTTTCCCGGAGGTTTATAATGGGAACAGCAGAAGAGAAGGACAGATTCTTTGCCCGCTGTAGCACACCGTAGCACACTGTAGCACACACACTACACGCCAGGAGCGGCGTTCAAGGACAAACTCGTGGCTTTGCTGGACTCCTCATGCACACAGCCAGCACCGCCCAGTAGATGCTGTTTGCCTCTACCCTGAAAGCAGCCTCTTTGTTAAAGGAGGAAAAGGTGAAAAGCCCCTACTGGCACATTCTCTCGGACACCGAGCAGGGTGGGCAGCGTACCATCCCCACCTCCCAGACCGGCTCAGTGCATTCATCTCCCACAGAGCCGCAGCGGCACCGCTGCGAGCATCGCCGCCCGCAGAGCAGCACCGGCTCCCTCCGAGCCCGGGCTCAGCACGGGGCCCCCATTCGATCACCTCCTCCCTCGCTGAGCACGAGGCAGCTGCTGCCACATGCTCGTCAGCAGGGTATTTCCAGCTGCTTTTGCATTTCCCCCGTGTTTGAGCCTCTCAGCCTCTCTCTCCAGACGTTCCTGCATCTCCACAAGCTGATCCAGGCTAAGCCAGGCTCTGAGTCAAAGACCTTTGCTGATTCTTGCCAACCTTCCTCCCTCTGCTCTTTACAGGTGATTCTTCCCAAATGTCAAGTTCAAGATCTCAGCTCTGATCTTCAAGGCACTTAATGGTCTGAGCTCTGCATACCTATGAAATGATGCAGAGCTCTGTGAGGCTGGTAGCTACAGCTCCACCTCTCTTGTAACACAACTCTACTGTAACTCTACTGTAACACAAAAAAGTTGGATTTGTAGTTGAGACGGGTCTTTTCCAGCTTCCAGCATGAAAATAAATGCTTACTAGAAGCCAGGACCATTGCAAAATTTACTCCTCCTGCTCCAGAAATACAGGAAATTTTATTAATTTTGCCTTCAGAGAAAGACGGATTTTGTGTTGTCACGAGCAAAACCCAACTGTACCAAGCCCCGCTGAACGTCCAATTTTCTCGTTAGAAACAAAGGCAATGAAAGGCTTATATCTATATTGCAAAATGAAAGCATGCCTGTAATGCCATACAAAGTCTGCGTGGTGGCCTAATACTGCCACTGCGTGTACTGCCAGCAAAACATGGTGGCACAGGCCTCTCTACCCGTGTTAAAGCGCTCTGCGTGCTGGAGGTAAGATCATGGCTTAACGCGTTGGTATTCCAGTTGTCTGTCCTAGCCCCCTCCCAGAAACAACTAGCTCCCTGTTTCAGTGCTCCTGGGCTGGAGACACTCAAGGAGTATGTTTTTCAAGGTCCGGAGCTTTTAAATTAAAACAAAACAAACAAACCCCCAGACTTGTAGGAGGGTATCTCCTGCTAACGTTTCTCCACCCGAACTGTCCACCTGGCTAACGCCGGTGACGTAGAGCAGGGTGGCGGGCTTGAATTCGTCACCCCGGCACTGGAAGGTGCCCTGGCCCCCCACCGCCCGCTGACTCTGGGTGCTGGTCACCCACGGGACTTTGTGGGGTTCCCAGCGCCTCCTAACAGCTTCCTGAAGTGCACGTTCGCTTTTCTGTAGCACTTCGAGGCTGATGTGTGGAAACACCTTTATTACTGTCATTTGCTCTTCATTATGATTCTACTTTGAATGTTTTTCCACCGGACTTAACGACAATTTGCAGCAGCCCATAGAAAAGAGGGTGATCTCCTCAAAAGCATTAAAGAAAAATCCATACTATACTTGAGTGAAATTACCATTTTTCTCTTAAATGTAGCTGGCAGCAAATCAAAGATGACAAACAGAGGAAGATGAAGGTGTTTTGTATTTTCAAGAGAAAGCTGGAAACAAAAATATAACGTTCATCTTGTTTACGTTACTTGTACGCATATAAAAATGCAGTGATTGCTCTTCCAAAGCGATGGCCTCCCGACAGTATAGCCGCTTGGTCTAGGCAGCCTATCGACCAAACGTCACGCTGGCCTTGCCGTCAGAAGCCATCTAGCCATCAACAGGCTTTATACAGTCAAATCCTCATTCAGCATGATGGATAAAACCAGCAGCGCTGGTGTTTTCAAGTCAGCCAATAAGAAATTATGAAACAGATTTGATATGAAATATATTAGAAACCACGGTTTCAGTTTTCAGCAAGCAACGGGCTGCACATCAGCACGACCCTTGCACAAACCTTCATCATTCTGTCCCTGCGTGCTTTGAACAGCTTTAGTATTTCCTCCGTCTCACTTGCTTCTGACAAGAAAGCAAGTCAATACAATCCTTGGCGACTCTAAGGAGGGGGATGCAGGTCTTCAAGCACAATAACTGTATGGATGATAAAAGAAGCAGGCGTTTACCAAAAGCAAACCAAACCAGACAAGAAACTTGTCTGGTTTGAAAACTGAAGGGTGTCAGAAGAGACGTGTATGAACTTTCCTTCAGTTTTAAGGTATCCGTGTCATAAAATTTTCAGCAATTTCCAGACAGAGCTGGAATACTCAGCAACACAAATTCGATCAGAGGATCTTACTCAAGACAGGCAGGGCAGCAGGCAGACCTGCTTCAAAGGGAGCCTCCAGCTCCACTTACGGAATTGCCTAGCACAGCTGACCACAAAGTAGTTTACGAAACTTTTATCTTAGCCGTGGGTAGAGCCGGTGAGCCTGAGGTACCCGCGGAGGAAGCGGCTGAGCTGGGCAAGTGAGGGCTTCTATACCAAAACTCTGTACGCGAACAAACGCTGTACAAGAGCGTTCGTCTCCAGCGCACAACCCTTCGACTCCTCCACAGCCGCCCTAATCCCTGGGTCTGCAGGATCAGATAAATCACGCCTGAACTGATACCCAGTAATTCCCGACAAACGCCAGTTCTTCCCACGGGGCATGGCTGGGAAGGTGCATCCGGGACCCCGTGGTGCCGCACCGCCGGCGAGGGCTGGCTGGCACCCCTCCCCATGGCTGTGTGCCCCCGGGTCAGCCTGTCCAGCCCCACCGCAGCACCTCGTCTCCACTAACAGAGCTCCTGACTTCGTGGCAACAGCATCGTAAGAGGAATTCCACGTTATTAAGGAATGAAGTTCCCAATTCCCCATCAAAATCTGATCGCTTTTTGACCGTGATTTGCAACGCGTACGTACGAATCCAAATAAAGCCACGAGATTTCCTCCAGCCTTTGGGAACAGCATTGCCCCGCCTCTCACGACAGCGCGCAGACATTTACGCCACAGTGAATAAACCAGTTTTATCACACGATACAGCGTAAAGCATCCTCGGAGGCTTCAGCCAACGAGGCTTCATGGAGCAACTATCCAAAAGACAACCACGTTATCACGGTAATGCTTGGGAAGCACGGGGAAACGAAAAGCCCAAGGACGTCTCAGAAACTTGCCTTTTGCAGCATCAAATGCAAAGCTACCGCCAATTGCCAGACCGAGCAAACAGGGTCTGAAACACTCGGAACGCACTCGTAATTAGCTAAAGCAAACGGCATAAAATCTGAGCCGATTTTCTAAGGGTCCCACGTTTTCATGCAGCACGGGAAGCATGGCCTGGTTGGAAGTAGGCAAATATACAACATATGTTTCAGCAAGATAATCAGTATATAAAACATAAACAGACCTGTTAATGCCTGATCCACCAAATTGGTTGCCATGAATGTCACCGCCGGTGCAGACACCGCAGTCACCCGGGTGACTTGCGTCGGCATCAGAGGACCCACGTGAGCGTCCACTCTAGAGGCAGAACCTGCATTCAAACCATAAGGAAACCTTTTTTTTTCTTGTCCAGTAAAGAAAAATACCTTTAAAAAACTCACCTTTTTTTTTCAGCCTTATTTCACAGAATGCTCTTTTAACCTCCTGCTAAAACATTTCTCTCTATACCCGTTTGCACAGTTAAAACAATAGGTTTTGTCTTTAGTTGAATGACTGGTCTGGTCTGGCCACGATGCCCGTTGATTCTCAGCAAACACGCATCGGTGGAAATTTTAAATTAATAAAAATGTGGCTCTCAAAATAAGAATTTGCAAGGATATATTAATGCTTTCAGAACAGATTACAGCAAGACCAGTTTTCTTATTTAAAACTAAATAACGCACCTCCGGTTTCCTCTGTTACTCGTCACAAACTCTTTGTGCCCCACTCCATCCACGGGAAATTATTTTGCCAATAATTTAAAGCAGCAGCTTTATCCAAGGGAATCGCAGTCTGCTCAGACGGTTCACAAAACGGAAAATCACTACCTTGCTCATATACGTTATTCATGATGAAGCAGTAATCCAGGTCTGCTGCTAAAACTACGCTAATTAAACCAGGCTACTTAACCCTTGAGAGTTCGTGGCTACCGCCGCACTCGAGGTCAGACCTTGAACATTAGCTTCCCACCACCCGTGCGCGAAATCTTTTCTTCCGAACCTGAAACACCCATGCCACATCACCTCATTTCAGACCTAAGTGAGGTGTCCCACCAGCATCCCGTACGCTGGTGACAAGCCCCCGCTCCAAAACTGAACCGGCAGGAGGGTCACATCCCTAGTGCAAGGCAGACTCTGGGAACAACATCGTATTTCCCAAGCACGACCCGAGCTGCAGAACTTACTGCCCTTTCGCTTCACTGACCGCTCCGGCGCCGTTGAACACCTCTCACCCCAGCTTCTCTGCGTTTCACGGTAAGATGGATCATTTCTGGAACCTTCACTCCGTCAGGAAAGCTCACTCGCGCGCTATGAGCCTCATCACCGGTTTTTATTTCTCGGGTTCCAGGTGCGGCGGCAGAGCATTAAACGCAACTCTCGCCAACGTGGCGACACTGGTTGCTTTTTTGAATGCAACTGTGACAACATTTTATCATTAAAAAGGTCGCTTTTTCTTCCTGAAAACTGGAGTCTTGGCCATCAGCTGGGCTAGCGACAACACGGGAGGGTATTTCCTCGCTGCTTTGCGACGTGGAGCAGCGCAGCCGTCCCAGCCGGGGCAGGGGTACCTTCCCCTTCTGCAGCCGGAGCTGTACGATGCACCCCGGCCACAGGCGCTTGAAAAGGCACAATGCGTTCAAAAGGGGGGTATTTAGCAACAATAATAATGATGGTGCTAATTATGCTAATGAAGCACGCATTTTGCTGTGAGGCAGACGTATATTCTGTTGAATACAATCTGAATTACCTGTATGAGTAAAATAACATACGCATCATGAAATTCATGGTGATTTCTCTTCTTCTCTCTTCCACCCCCCTCGTCTCCCACCCCAACGACCACCAGGCAGCAGGGGAAGCCACAAACTCTCCAAGAAAAGCTAAATCTCAGTATTTTGTATTTCATTTGTTCAAATGAAGCAGAAAGCAGAAACTGGGACCACGGAAAGCCTAAGGAAAGCCCCGCTTACACCGTTCAGAGACTGCCGGGCAGCACGTCCACGGAGCTGCCATCTATTTCTGATTCACCCCGAATCCCTGAGCGCAGAGCTTTCTGTAATGTAAAAAGGTCTCTCCTGAAAACGGAAGATAACGCTGCTATTTTCAAGGCTTTCCTGTTGGTCCGAGCGGTGTTAAACACAGGCTTTTGCCCAGCTGGATGTACAAAGTCCACAATTACTGCTGAAACGGGGAAAGCCCATGTCTTCTACCCGGACCGGGTGGCATTCTCCACGGAAATTAATTCCAGCAACTGCAGGGCTATTTTCTTCCCTAGCCAGCATGTTTCAAAGCTGCCATTTTAACGCGCGTTCTCATATTATCAGTCACACGCTCCTGAGGGCAGACTGGAATTCAGGCTACCAGCGGGCTTTGTGGGATTCACCCTCCCACCAGGTGGAAGAGAGTTTAAAACACAGCACATAATTTCAATCAAATTCAGGGTTTTTTTTAAAGAATATTTTACAACAACCAATATGGATATAAAATAATAAGTCTTACGAAAGAAGTAACGTTTTATAAAATGAAAGTCCTGTTCCTAGGAAGAATTAACACGGCTAAAGAAGAGGGTCAAGTAAAGCTTTGCCAAAAAGTAATCTTAGGAAAAAGTGGGAGGTTCACGAAGCTTGAGGAGTTGGGGCCAGCACGCCAAGTTCACTGAATGTTCAATAATGCATTTGCATGATACCGACCTGCTATCAGCCAGGGTATCCCACGGACCTCACTTGGTAAAGGATGATTTATTAATTTTAAATGCAAATGAAACACCTCAGAAAACCATGACCCCCATCCAGCACGGAAAAACTACGTGAGCTTCCGAACATGGTTTGGAATGGGGCAACCAGGAGGGCAACGGCCAGTTTTCCATACGAACAAGTGGAAGAGGATGATTAGTCCCCATCAGCTGGGGGGTTCCCCCCATTAACCTCCTCTTCACCTGCTCCCCTCAGAGGACCTCCAAACCCTCACGACTCGGAGCAACGTACGAACACAGCATCACCTCTCTTCGGGCACTGGCAGCGTTATGCAGAGCAACTCCTGAACTCTGGGCTTCGTGGGCGCAGGATCAGGACTCGAAACAACTGAAAAGTCCCCTTCGATGAGTGTTTTGCAAACAAACACCATTTGCACCATAAATCCAGGCGCGTTTTCATGTACACATATACCTGTACGCCCAGCAAGAACCACCGTCCCCGCCGCTACTGCACATCAGCATATCACATCCCTACGGTTTTATTTCGGTGCCCTCCTCCTGCGAGGCTTGAAAATCCTAAGAATGTTAAGAAGCACATTTAATATTTTTACAGGCCTCCGCCCACCTTTCAGCCTTCACCTGCACCTGCAGTACAGCCCTCCTAGGACAAGGGTTAATTAGCAAGCCACCGTCGTGCCAGCCAGATGATGGGAGGGAAAGAATAGAGGGAGTGCGAGGATGGCGCCAACGCTATTTTAACCTCCCAAGGCCAGCGGAGGTTCATACAGGACAGACAACGGAGAAAACTCTGAGTCTCAAGGCACATATAAAAATATATACCTAAAGCACGGGTTTTCTAAAGCAATAACTCAGGTGCACATGTACGCGCGTGGTGCCCTGCCTGAACCCGTGAGAGCCCTCCGTGCACTTGTGGCGGCCTAGAACAAAGCAAAACGGGTACCAAGGGATGCTCCGAGATCGTTAGCATCAACGGAGCGGGGAGAGGAGAGGGGAGGCAGCAACCAGACCTCTGTGACCCACGAACTGGCCCGACAAAGCAGCTCCGTGCCGTTCTCCTGGCAGCCTCCTCCCCGGGACAGCAGCACGGGCTCCCTGGGGTGCATGGCGGAGATTAATTGCAAGCAGCTGCAGGAACAACACCAGAAAAGGAAACATTTTAGTATTTCTCTTTTTCTCTTTTTTTTTTTTTTGCCATTAAGTCAGGATAAGAGAAATTCCTGCAAGACACGATCAGTAGCCTGATACAGAAATTACCCTGCAAGGTACTGTGATAAATTTAATCCGTATTTGCTTTGAAGAAGGAACGATAAATAAAGCATTTACAGAAGAGGAACAGGTCAGTGTGTGTGTGTTGTGCTACCTACAGCACAATAATGTAACTGGAGGCACTTGTAACTTGGCCATCTCTAACAAGGCGGTGAACCATTTTCCAGCTCAAGATGATGTTTGGACCTGAGGCAACAACAGTTTCTTTTTGCTGCTTCTGTCAAAGCCCCTGGCAAAACTATTAACTTTGATGAACTCTCTGGATATACAGAGACGCCGAGGAGGCGCCAGCTCCAGCACTGAAGACTAAGGTGCCTCTAATTATACGCAGCAATCCACACAACAGCACTCACAACGGCCCCTCCAGTTTTACGGAGATGCCCAGCGGAACACACGCATGAATGGACTGAAATTCTGGTTTCCATATCCTTGGCGACCATTTCTTAAGCCAGGGCTTCCATCCGTAACTTAGATGTACATTACTATACAATTAATCCCATGCGTAATATTTTATAGAGCAAGAGTTGTTTGGTTTTCTTTGGTTTTTCAAATTAATTTTCCTGACAACAAAAAGGGCACGTTCATCCTATCGCTTCCAAGGCATCAGGGACAGATTAAAATGGTATTTCATCATCTGGTCTCTTCTGGTTCTGGTGAGGTACGTGCACATGAGTGCCTCGCTGTCTACAACAATATACTCGGGAAGGGCTATGCGGCTAGTCTGAATTTATCCAAAACGACCGTCTTTAAAGATAACAACAAATCAAAACACACTGGAGATGAGCACGGCCGGGAAACTCTGGCTTGTCCTTTTCCACCTTTGTATTTGCCAAGGGGGAAAGGTTCACGCCTACAGATGTGAACCCATGCCCCCAGACGGGCTGAGCCCAGGTTCCCCCCAACTGCTGAAGGTCTCCGCGGGGGGACTTGGCCTTGGCCAAGCTCTTCGAGAAACCCTGAGCTGATCCAAAAACCTGTCCCCAAGCGCAGCCGGGCATCACGACTCACACCACCGCCCCTTACTGGGGGCCGCGTTACTGTGCAGGGGGGGCAAAAAATCACACCCGGCTCCAAAACCATCACCGGTGCCATCCCACCGTGGGCCCCCATGCCTGCGGGAGCCTGCCGCGCCGGGACGCTGGCCACGCAGCGTAGGCGCCTACGTGGGCTACATGTGCAGACGCTTGAAGGCTCACCCCCAAATTCTGAGGTCTGCAGGGACACCATGTAGACGGAAGCATCCACTAAGGTAGGCACATGTATTTCAGTACACAAGCAATTCTCTGCACCCGAAATTGGGATAATTTTCGTAACGTGCTTAATTATCTCCCCGCAGTTAGACATCTACCACTTGAGGTGTGCATTTTGTTACCACGGTGTATGCTGCATGTTGAAATGTGACTTTCCATTATATAATTTCAGCTGCTTCTTTATGTTGATTTATTATCACATCCAGGAAAAATAAAATTACTGGTGCATTTTTTGATGTGAGCTATTAGCTCACAGCTTCCATCCATACTGGAGTCAAGCACAGACATATATACACACGCACACATATATATATTCTTTCATACATGCAGATTGAGTTCAACTGCTTAGTTTAATTATATCTGACGCTCACCAAATAAGCTTGAATGATTTAAGGCAATCATAACCTTTAAGGAATAAATATTTATGCTTTCTAGTTCTTGGTGCTCATAAAAAGCAGTCTTTGCAATAGATGGATAAGAATACAAATAAACTCTTGTGGATCGGGTTTAATGTCATAATGCAATGTAAGCTTTCAGCATGAACCAAACATAACCTGGGCCGGAATAAGACCTAAACATGAACCGCAGAGAACCTAGCACCCACCCGCCCACCCTCCCTCTGTGCATTTCATGATTGATTTTAGGCAAATTCTCCTGCAAAACAGTAGTGGGGAGGGGGAGGATGAAAGCGAGCTTTTCTATGAAGTTTCTGGTTGTTGTCAGAGCCAAGGATCCCTGACTAGCAAGTCGTGCGTTTTGAGAACATCTGCCCATTTTCAAGATTATTTCAGCGCAGATGCATTTTACTGTCGCTTACAAACACAAGCAACCTGCGTCTCAACTTAACTGCAGCGAGGACATCGCAAGGACAAAGGAGGACAACAGCAGATGAGTCGGAGGTTCACCAATCTGAAGAGCCTCGGCAAGTGACACACCGCCCTGATTTGCATCCCTGATGAGCAGATGCTGATTTGCATCCCTGACGGTGGATCCCGGAGCGGAGCGCTGGGGCGCCTGGGGCTCCGCCGCCGGGGCTGGCGCTCCCCTGCCCCTGTGCACGGGGGTCTGGGGGCTCCACGCACCCGCCTCCAGCTTGCCGGTCCCCACAGCAGGAATGGCCGCGCGCCTCCAGGAGCAGGGCAGGAGGACGGCGCCGGGCACAGCTCCCGTGCTGGAGTCGCTCCCCCGGCTCAGAAAACCCTCCTGCAGCAAGAACCTGCCCAACGCGAGCAGAGGGCAGAGGCGGCGAACAGCCCGGAGCCGGGGCTCAGCTCCCCAGCTTTGGGGCGAGATCAGCTTCAACCCCCAGGAACGTTTTCTTTCTTCTTCGCCCCAGGCAAGGGCAGCTCAGGGAGGCCAAGTCCCCTAGCTGCTCTGGCCGAACTGGGAACGGTTACAGCCGCACTGGCTGAACTGGGAATGGTTATAATGGACAACGCCGTCACCTGGCAAGTCCGAACTGGCCTTTTGACACTGTTGCTTAAGCGCCTGAAGAAGAGAATGGGAAATTCCCCAGCGCACAACTGACCTACCGTGCCTCACCTCCAGCAGAACCCACCGTCCCCAGTCACGTGCCAGGAGTCAAATCAAATTAGTTAGTAGATTTTTCCCAGAACAGACAACTAACTTTCCCACCTTCGTTATTTCTAGCAAACAGCACTGAAAGGCTATTTCTTTTTTCACCCCGTACCGCANCGGGTTTAATGTCATAATGCAATGTAAGCTTTCAGCATGAACCAAACATAACCTGGGCCGGAATAAGACCTAAACATGAACCGCAGAGAACCTAGCACCCACCCGCCCACCCTCCCTCTGTGCATTTCATGATTGATTTTAGGCAAATTCTCCTGCAAAACAGTAGTGGGGAGGGGGAGGATGAAAGCGAGCTTTTCTATGAAGTTTCTGGTTGTTGTCAGAGCCAAGGATCCCTGACTAGCAAGTCGTGCGTTTTGAGAACATCTGCCCATTTTCAAGATTATTTCAGCGCAGATGCATTTTACTGTCGCTTACAAACACAAGCAACCTGCGTCTCAACTTAACTGCAGCGAGGACATCGCAAGGACAAAGGAGGACAACAGCAGATGAGTCGGAGGTTCACCAATCTGAAGAGCCTCGGCAAGTGACACACCGCCCTGATTTGCATCCCTGATGAGCAGATGCTGATTTGCATCCCTGACGGTGGATCCCGGAGCGGAGCGCTGGGGCGCCTGGGGCTCCGCCGCCGGGGCTGGCGCTCCCCTGCCCCTGTGCACGGGGGTCTGGGGGCTCCACGCACCCGCCTCCAGCTTGCCGGTCCCCACAGCAGGAATGGCCGCGCGCCTCCGGGAGCAGGGCAGGAGGACGGCGCCGGGCACAGCTCCCGTGCTGGAGTCGCTCCCCCGGCTCAGAAAACCCTCCTGCAGCAAGAACCTGCCCAACGCGAGCAGAGGGCAGAGGCGGCGAACAGCCCGGAGCCGGGGCTCAGCTCCCCAGCTTTGGGGCGAGATCAGCTTCAACCCCCAGGAACGTTTTCTTTCTTCTTCGCCCCAGGCAAGGGCAGCTCAGGGAGGCCAAGTCCCCTAGCTGCTCTGGCCGAACTGGGAACGGTTACAGCCGCACTGGCTGAACTGGGAATGGTTATAATGGACAACGCCGTCACCTGGCAAGTCCGAACTGGCCTTTTGACACTGTTGCTTAAGCGCCTGAAGAAGAGAATGGGAAATTCCCCAGCGCACAACTGACCTACCGTGCCTCACCTCCAGCAGAACCCACCGTCCCCAGTCACGTGCCAGGAGTCAAATCAAATTAGTTAGTAGATTTTTCCCAGAACAGACAACTAACTTTCCCACCTTCGTTATTTCTAGCAAACAGCACTGAAAGGCTATTTCTTTTTTCACCCCGTACCGCACAGACTGTTGCGAGCTCCCTCCCCTGCTTGCTCGTGGCCAAAACAGACCTCGGGAGAGGGAGCAGATGCATTACCGGTGCTTGTGACCTGGTCGAAAGGGACAGGACAGATTTTCAGGGCGAAACCGTTCTTTATAAACATTTACTCTGTGCCTCAGCACACCCATCGGCTCTCACCGCTCCATTACACAGCGCAGGGATGTTAACGACCCGCATTAACAGGAGTCATGCTGCCCACAGCAAAATACCGTGACCGGCCCTGGACCGCTCCGCAGCTGGCTGCAGCAGTGGAGGTTTCCTGCTCCTGCTGTTAAGTTGTAATTCTTACCTTTTCCAATTAAACCATGGCACTTCCAACATTATCTTAAAGCTAAGTTAGCAGTTCGGCAAGGGTTTAAGCCTAATTTTCCTCCCTGTGATTCAAGGTGCCTTTAACAGCACTTCACCCAAAGTAGGGGGCACATAGTTTATTTTAATGTATTAATAATGAAAATATCCATAGCATGGGCCCAATCTTACCCCCCATGAAGTCAGCACGAGTCTCTTCCTCAATCTTTATGGGCACTGAATCATGCTCCCGAAAGCAAAGCCTTTCTTCCCGGAACACATTCGCCTCTCGCAAAGCTACTCTTTATGCCATGGGACAAGAGATCTTGATGCATTATTGAAGAGCACAGTTTGTCATTCATATTCATTTTAGCTAAACAGATCTCAGAACCCGTCTTTATTAATGGCTTCGTTAGACTGCCTCCCGAACGGCACCAGCCATAAGAGCACAGCGTGCCTGGGTGACGCGCGCGGAGCCAACGCAGCGAGGCTCTCGACGCGTGGCCATCGACCAGGACAACGTTTGTAAGAATTTCTAAAACTCAACTACGCGATCCCAGTGTTTGTTTGGTGAGAAACCCAAGCAAAGGCTTCGCCTTCAGAACCAACGAGCATGGAAAATCCGTAGGCAAGGCTTGGACCGGGGCGGGGGGCTCCCCGCACGGAAACAACCCCGTCTGCTCGCCTGCCCGGCGAAGCACAACCGCTAGCTGCTCCCAGCCACGGCCGCCTGTGCTCCGCACGGACACCAGCCACCGCAGCCGGTGCCGAACAGGACGTGCCGGCGCCCCGTGCAGCAGCTAAGAGGAAGGCTGCCATTTCAAAAACCGATTGTTTCTCTTGTACCTAAAAACATCCCTGTTCCATTCATCTTTTTCGTCTTTTCTCACCTTTTATGGCATACTTCATATTTGCCTTGTAGTGACACATGTGTTTCAAAAATATTGCAAGCACTCTTTCTGTACCATTGGGATTAGACGGTTATAAGGAATATAAACGGCATAGACAATAAAGAGGAATATAAACTGGAGGCAGTTTGGGGAATATTAATCCTGTTTTCCCTGAAATAATCCAGCCAGGAATAGTTTTAAAAAAAACCTCACAAACTCCAACTTTGCCTGTCCATCTACTGGTCCGCACACCTCATCAGTTACAAGAAATACCGTGCAGAAGTGAACCTCCTCCCTTCTTCACCAGCGCCATCTCCGACGCCCTTGGTCAGACCACCCCTGGCTCGGGCACCCAGGACGAGCGAGCCAGGCCACCATCACCACACTCTCACGTGCGCAAAGACGGGGGACGCTTGCGTTATTGACACTAGATACAAAACCAGTTGGGGTCATAATCGATCAAGGTACCTACTGAGCGCTGGGAATTACAAGTCATCCAAGTGATTTCACTACCGAGTAACTTCCATTCCAGCAGAGCAACCCCAGCGGGTTCCCACAGACCGGGGGGCTGTTCAGGCACACCAAATCCCCCCACATCTCTATCGGGCCTATTTCCCTTAGCTGGCATACCTCTAGAAGATTGTTTCCCAGCAGAAAAAAAAAAACTACAAAAAAAAATTATTCCTCCTGTTATTTTTTGCTAATTACCGTCTCCCTGCATTTGCTTGTCAAATTCTGACCTACCATTAAAAGAAAGAAAATAAAGGATATTTATTTTGACAAGGATGAAATGACAGCGAGCATGTCCTCAGTAAATCACGCCTAATAAGAGAAATATGAACCAATTATTCAAAGCGGGAAGGGTTGGCCCAGGAGAAGGAGGAGCTGTGTAAACCTGGCCCCGCAGCCCCCTCCCAGGTAGGACCGACGCGCTCCAGATGGAAGGCGCTGCTGCAGGGATCCGCGTCCATCGATCCCACCCGCCGCGAGCGCTGGGGGTAGCTCCAGAGAGAAAGCACTGCGCCAGAACGGCACCTTCTGGGCTGCCACCACAACGGGGAGGGAAAACGCCTCTCCAGCACGGCACCCCAACGCCTGCCCGCTGCGCGGGAGGAAAAACGGGGGGAAGGCGGTGAGACGGTGATGGTACCCGACGCTCTCCCCTCGGGAGGGTGCTGCTGCTGGTACCCGCTCCCCGCTCGCGGGAGCCGGGCTCCGGCGGCTGTTCTGCGACCGGCGCAGGGGGCAGGGAGCGAGCAAAGCATCTGAACGGTTTTGCTGGTTCCCACCAGGTTTGGAGGCTCGGCCTCTGGGGTGGGGGGCGGCTGGGAGCCCCTCTGCCCAGGGCTGGAGCCGCCGGTGCCCCGCAGGTACCCAACGGCGCCTTCACCGTCGGCGCAGCGTGCCGGTGCCCGCGCTTGGGAAACCACGGAGGTGCCACCGCGCCCGTAGCTGCTCGTCAAATGACTTCGGAACCCATCGCTGTCACGTCCTGAAACAGCAGAGCACGTTTCTTCAAACCAACACTTTCAGTGTGTTTTGAGGCGGCTAACCAAGGCTTCGCAGCGAGCCCTCTTACCCTCCTGCACCCTGCTCATTTCAGAAGATTCCCCCGGCCCATTTTTAAAGCCACACAGTGCCCACACTGGGCGAGTTAGTCTCTTTTCCCGCCCATGGGAGCGCAGCCCAGCCCTTTTCACGGGCAATCGTAAATCACGCCAAAGCCAAACGGAGGACTTGCGAGAGCCCTTTTTGTACTTGAAATAGAAACCTCTGCGAGACCTTCAGCTCGCAGATGGGCTCAGGTAAGGAGGTCGGGGAGGGAGGGGGATGCTGCGGCAGCTCCGGGAACCTCCCAGGCCATCAGTACGGCTCTCCCGGCCCCGTTAGCGACCCAGCAGCCGAACTTCAGAAACGAGGAAACTCACGGGCACAGTATTTGCTAGGGAGCAGCACCAGGCTGGAGCAGAGGGTGAGCGAGCGGTCGTGCCCCGGGCGGTCTCGCAGCAGGAAACCACAGCAGAGCAGGGATGTGCGACGCCCCTTGGTCTATCATAAACTCTCTTTTAAACACAAAAGCTTCATTGCCTGGGTGCATTACAAAATCGCAGAATGGCGGGGGCTGGCAGGGACCCCCGGGCTCCCCCCGTCCAGCCCCTGCGTGAGCAGCACCCCCAGAGCAGGGGCACAGGACCGTGTCCAGGCGGGGTGGGAATGGCTCCAGGGAAGGAGACTCCACAGCCTCTCTGGGAAGCCTGGGCCGCTGCTCTGGCACCCGCACAGCAAAGGGGTTTTGCCTCAGATTTCAGTGGAACTTCCCGTGTTCCAGCTTGTGCCCGTTGCCCCTTGTCCTGTCGTCGGGCACCACTGAGAAGAGCCCAGTCCCACCCTCCTGACACCCGCCCTTCAGACACTGATAAGCCCTGAGGAGATCCCCCTCAGCCTTCTCTTCTCCAGGCTGAACAAGCCCAGGTCTCTCAGCCTTTCCTCCCCAGGGAGATGCTCCATCCCCTGAGCATCCTTGTGGCTCTGCGCTGGCCTTGCTCCAGCAGCTCCCTGTCCTTCTGGCACTGGGGGCCCAGCACTGGACACAGCACCCCAGCTGCGGCCTCCCCAGGGCAGAGCAGAGGGGCAGGATGGCCTCCCTCGCCCTGCTGGCCATTCTAGTTAATTCTATGATATTTTATTAAAATCAAGATGCACCGTTAATGCATTTGTTATTTAAAAAGCATCTTTGAATCCGACAAGTTATCTTTCTGCTGGAGACTGCTGTCCGAATGGCACCCACCACCAAGTTCACTGGCTTAAAGATAAACCAAGAAAACCACTGTGCCTTTGCTGCTGAGAGATGGGCATTACACGGCGGTGTTACTTGCTACCCTCGTCAGAGCCCACTGGAGTCAACGGAAAGACACCAAGAGCCTTGAAAAGAGGACAGAAGGAGTTAATGCTGATTCACAGCTTAAATAGCTCAGAAACAAGACAACAAATGGAAAATACATTTTAGCACGCCTGCACATGGCTAATGAGAGCATACGCCCTTCTGTACGGCAGCACCTATCCCTCGTGCTCCGGCGGGCGCCGTCCTTGCCGCCAGCCCAGACGCATACACGGCGGTTACAGGACACTGGCCGTGCACAGCATGAGCGCCGGGGAATCCTTCTCCCGAGCTAATGAAGGCCTCTTCAGGCGTCGGAGCTATCCCGTTTAGTCTGCAGGACTCGGGAGGGCAGCGCTTTCCGCTCCCATGAGAACTCTGGGGGCCCCGCTCCTGCTGTTTCCCAGCTTAACCTCTCGACCGAGGCAAGGGCGCAGAAGACTGACGTCCCTTACCCGGTGGAAGCGCAGCGCCGCTGGGCTGGCGGCACCGCCAAGGCCGAAATCCGCACAAATACGAGCTTCCTCGGCGACGGCACCTTCCTGCCGGTGCAGGTGGTCTCGGGCACGGGGAAATGGGAAATCTGCTTCCTTCCCTGTAATATTTTAATTTATTCTAGCATCTTGCTTTGCTCCTGGAACACCGGTGTTTTAATTCCTCCGCTTAGTCAGAAGTTTTATTCTTGCTTGTTTGCATGTATATTCATTACATTCTGCTGTGTACAGACAGGATCACCTCTGGTTTCTAAAGACAGCGAAATTTTTCAGTGGTATAAATCCCAAGAATGTAATTTTCAAAAGTGTGCCCATGACCAAAGAGCAGAAAACCTATTACAGTATAATTCTGTTGACTTTCAAGTCACTGATACAACACCGAAAATCCCACACTCAACACGAAGCCCAGCAGGTACTCTGAGATATGCTTATTTGTAAGTCAAATGTGAGCCACAATGATTCTCTTTTACATCCAAATTGAAATGTAATGAGAATGTATTAACAAAGAGTATTCAATATTCACTGGTCTGGCTCTGCTCGGGAAGGGCTTTACCTTAACGCTTCCAGAGGGACCGCGGAACAATGCTCATGCAAGGCAGGCTTTGGGCTTTGCCCTTTTGATATTATTTAGAAGAATTCCGCTTCTGCATGGGGGAAAAAAAACCCAACGAACAAAACCAAGCAACCAAAGCCAGAAAGCCTAAAGCAGGAGGTAACCTATACCTATGAAATAGAAGGCTAATGTTGAATCTAAACGCTCAGAAGAGCTTCCCTCGCAGCGGGAGGTAGAGCTGCTGCTCCCCTTTGCAGTGAGCACCCCCAGCACTCCCAGCAGTTTGGGAGCAGAGCACATTACTTGCGAACTTGCCGTCGGTTCCTTATTTGCTACCAATAACAATCCTGACCCATACAAACTCACGGAGCGGGTGAACGTGGTGCTGGAAAACCCGCTGCAGAGCCGAGAGGAGACGTTCTGGCACCGAGCACACCAAACCCTCCCTTGTCCTCCAACAGACAGGATTTTACTCAAAATTTTCCTGGGTTCTGTGGATTCTTCAGACTAAAACCTGTGCTCGGCAAAGGATGGAGCACCTGTTAATAATCTAATGGGATATAACATCAAATGAAGAGAAAACACAGCAAGCCAAAGAAACAACCCTTGCATATACCTGAAAAACAGGCACAAGTGCACCCGGGCGTGCTGCACACGGATAGCTCCTGCCGGCTGCACGGAGACCCCTCGTTTGAGAGGTGGTCTTAGCTCACAAACATGAAAAAAGATGTGTTACAGCGCCGCATCAATAAGAACGTGACGTGTAAGAGGGACACACTGCATCAGAGCAAAGGTCCTTCCTGACCAGCACCCTGCTCCCAGCCACAGCTAATTGCAAACGCTGCGGGAAGAGCGTAGGAATGGAGCAAGGATGTGGCGACAGACAGGGAGAAGGTGTAAGAAAAAGCACAGAGGTAGCGTAATATTCCAATAGGATACTCTTCCAACCCTCCAGATACCCAGGGCTCAAAGAACTGAATAAACCTTAATGGGCTTTTTTAGTCCACAAATATTCTCTCGCAACTTTTTGCATCCATCAGGATAAAACCACAAAGAGGTTTTTGCATTGACAAAACTCGTTAGGAAGGAGTTCCAAATATTCTACGTCTCGTTTGTTTAACATCTGCTGACTCTGCGTCTTTGTGAGAGGCTGATGCTTGCTCACGCTCCCCACGTCTCCCATGACCGTACGGATCTCTATCACACCCTCTCCCACCCTGCCCTTCGCCCCTGCTCCAGCTGAAGGGCACCAGGGTGCTCCTCTGTTCTCCTGGCACTGCCCTGAGCACTGTGCAGCCAGGGGGGCACCAACAAACAGGGATCAAGACCTACATTTAGATAGATATATACACATGTATTTATATATATGGCTCTTTTATACATATATGGCTCATTCAGAAATAATCAAGCTATTGTAACACTGCCGAATCACAAAACCGGTTTAAAGAAAAGCATTAAACTGTGAAGGAATCTTACCCAAATTCCTGGAAACTGCTGGAAGGAAGAGAAAATTGGAGAGCAGATGAGCGGAGCCACGCAGGAATCGACTCCTCAGCAGCAGCTAACGAGCACGGCTAGCCCGCCTTGCAGGGCAGGCCCGCGCCAGCCGCATCCCGCCCCTGGAAGACGCAGCCCTGGCGCCGCAGGCACGGCGGGAGGGGAAGGTGTCTGTGCCCGACGCGGCGGCCGCATCGCCTCGTCGCCGCGGTGCCTGGGCAAGTTTACGAACTGCTCCTCTCTGCCGGCTTTGGCGCTGGGCGCTACGCTCAGCCCTGGTTTGAGAAATGCGCGTTATACCCAGCTGCTGGAGCTAACTACTGGGAAGGAAAACCCAGCGCGCGATGCAAGCACAGCTTGCTTAGAGAAATCCTTGACAACACTTCGCACCTAACTTATTCCTGTTGCCTCTCTAATGTCTCCTGCGGGAGTTGGACTGGAATTGAGAGAAACAAACGGGGGTTGAAGTTCAAAGATCTTGAAAAAGAAGATGATAACCTAAAGAACTGTGTAACTAGGATAGAGCAGGGCAGGCAAGAAGCATCAGAAGGAACCCGCTACCCGACATAAAGCAAACCCAGCAGCGAAACGCGGTCTGTCTGGGGGCGAGGAAGGTCACTGGCAGAAGAGCCCACTGCAGCACGGTTCGGTAATACGGTGTCGTGGTTCNAGCAGGGCTCCATCACGCGTAACGGTGACTGGGGAAGGCAAACGCCATCACTCCCAATGTCCCCCCTTCCTCCTCCTTCCCCCAGCTCTACACACCGAGCATGACACCATACGGTGTGGGACATCCCTGGGGTCAGTTGGGGTCACTGTCCCGGCTGTGTCCCCTCCCAGCTTCCCGTGCCCCCGGCACAGCACGGGGAGCTGAAACAGCCCTTGGCTGGTGTAAGCGCTGCTGAGCAACAACTAAACATCTCCGCGTTATCACCACTGCTCCAGCACAGATCCAAACCACAGCCCCGTACTGGCTACTGCGAAGGAAATCAACTCTACCCCAGCTGAAACCAGGACATACGGGAACAGAATAAACCCGCATCTGGTCCAGCTCATGCATCAGTGAAGCAGTACTTGGGAGGAGTTTGCCTGCTCCCAGCCCCGAGCGCGCCCACCCAGGTGAACGGCATGGCCGGCAGCTGCGCCAGGGCAAGGCGACGGGGATGCTTGTCACCCTGCTTCCCCCATGAGGACCCCCCTTTGCTCGCCTGGGTCCAGCCAAACCGCTGCCGGCAACAGGCAGGATTAGGCTGTAAAAGTTCCTGAAGCACAAAACACGCGGTTTACCACCGGAAAGAGGACAGCGATGAAATTAGTGATTTCAGCCGCTGTGTCTAATCGCCGTAACAAAGTCAGAAACACGCCGGTTTGTTTTTATTATCGCTGTTATCATTGTGTGACCCCAGAAGTTAGCGAGGACCAGGGCCCAGGGACTCGCTTCCTCCAGAAGCAACAGCCAACATGATCAGGTAATTTGGGGCAATACTGCTCATTTGCAAAGGAGAGGAGAAGCCTCTTGGCTTGAACAAAGGAGGAATTGAACAGTGTTAAAAAAAAAAATAAATCCATTTTTACAAACCAAGCAGACTCCTCCAGCTACCTTCGGCCCCTCAGCTCTGCTTCTGCCTTCTCCCCAAGGTCACACCACGTTTTTTCTCAAGGCCATTTTCAGCTGGCTAAAGCCGAGGCTGCCTAGAAGCCGCCTTTGCTGAATTCTCTTTCCTTACTCTGTTTCTTTGAAAGGCCCAGATACGGTCATTAAAAACATTCAGCGCTTTCTGAATCTGATTATCTTCTTCCCTCCGCTTCAGACTGCAAAACGTGTTTCGTGTTCTGAGCAGAGGCTGCCCTCACCGGCCTGTAAAGGTGCCGCTGGGTGAGTCCTTGCAAGAAGCACCCTCGGCACAGCCGGCACAGACGCTGCCCGGCTGCTGAAAGGTTTGGCAAAGCCCGCCCCGTCCGCCCTCCCACCCCGAGCTGGCACCGGCACAAAGCCGGAGCCCGGCAGAGCGAACGCCGCCTGCCTCCGCTCCGGCGCTGGGCCCCCGGAGAAAGCCGCCGGCAGACGGCATCGCGCTGCGATGCTACGCAGGGAGCCGCAGTCACAGCCGGCACCTCAAAAAATGCAGAAGCGAGGGGGTGGGAAACGGCAGTGGCGGTTTATCGCTTCCCTGGCATCTAGGCTGGAGGTTCCACGGGGTGACGCCAATCTGCGGTGCAGCCCGGCGCATCTCCTGGGGCGCGCTGAAAACCGGAGGGCAACGGCAGCAGATTTACCCGTGAGATGCAAAGAGGATTTGCTTGCTTGCTCATTGAGAAGGACGGGCCGAGCACGAACAGCATTTACCCCGGGAGTTTAAAAGCACGTTTTCTGCAGACCCCGTGTAAGCCACGGCCAGGCTTGCTGGGTGGAACGGTGCAGGATTTACCCCCGTTTTCCCCTTCCTCCTTATGCGATACCAGTGAAAAGGGGCCGGTCTGCAAGCAGTTTTAGCTTGTTCCAGCGAATGGAAGTGAAGGTGAAACCAAAGCCAAGCCAAAGAGCTACTGGCTCACAGCTAACCCAGAACGGGAGGGCTGCTGGTGAGGAGAAACACCTGGAAAGCTGCGCATATAGGGCCTTTCTGAGCACGGACCGTAAAGCTGCCTCGTGTGGCCTCTTTTCCAGCAGCAAACGTATACGGGTCTGTCATTAAAAGGGATAGTTTCCACAACACTCTTGAGAGCGCCCTGCGAGTACGCGCTGAAGGCACGCCATGGGAGAGCTGCTCGAGTCCCGGCAGACAGCGTTTCACCTTCCTCAAGGGCATCGGGATAACACCAGCCACCCTTATGATCCTTTATATAGATGTCTGAGCAAGTCTTTAGGTAAAAACCGCCCGCCGGAGGCACCGGCAGGCCTTGCAAGCCAGAGGCTCTTCCACCCGCAGGGAGGAAGGTGAAGGAGCACGTCTGCAGGGCTGCCCGAGCCCCAGCGCCAGCCGTGCCCCACCGGACCCGACCGAGGGGCTCGACCGAGCCGAACAGCCCACGGGCCGCTTGCGTAGGCAGGGAGGGAAAACGAGCAGGATTTTATAAAGCAAGACTTTTATAGTTTCCTACCCAAATGGAGACAGCGCTCAAAATTTTGGCAGCACCACTGCTTTTGGCAGAATTACCCTGATTGCTTCGCAGCTCTTTGTCCAGGATTCCTGTGGGTTTATTTTTGTTTGAGCTTTCCTAT
>VZTV01077555.1:0-13873 GCA_013400875.1 Anhinga rufa
TCCCTTGACCTGCTGGCAACTTTCTTCCTAATTCAGCCCAAAATAGTGTTGTCCCTCTGCACTTCTAGCTCATGGTCAAGTGCATGTCTACCAGGACTCCCAGAGCTTCCTCTCCAAAGTTGCCTTCCAGCTAGTCTCCAGCCTGTACTGCTGCATGGAGCTGCTCTACCTCAGGTGCAAGATGTGGCATTTGCATTTTTGAACTTCATGAGATTCCTGTCAGCCATTTCTCCAGCCTATCAAGGTCCCTCTGAAGGGAAGCACAACTCCCTGGTCTATCCACCACTTCGCCACTTCTCCCAGTTTTTGTCATCTGCAAACTTTCTGAGGGCACACTCTGTCCCATCATCCAGGTCATTAATGAAGATGCTAAAAAATATTGGCCCTGGTATCAGTCACTGGGGTATACCACTAGGGACTGGCATCCAGATGGACTTGGTACCACTGATAACAACTCTTTGAGCCCAGATGTTCAGTCAGCTTTTGGTCCACTTCACTCTCTGTTTACCTAATCCATACTTCGCCAGGTGTCTATGAGGACATTATGGGAGACAGTGTCAACAGCCTTGCTAAAGTCAAAATAAACAACATTGTTTTCCGCTCATCAGTCAAGCCAGTCATCTCTTGATAGAAGGCCAATAGGTTGGTCTGACATGATTTATCCTTCTTAAATCCATGATGATTACTCCCTATCACCTTCTTGTTCTTCATATGATACTTGATGCATTTGGAAATAGTTATAAGGATTATTTGCTCCATCAGTTTCCCGGGGATCGAGTTGAAGCTGACTGGCTTGTAGTCCTCTGGATCCTCTTTCTGGTTTTTCTTGAAGATATGGGTGACACGGGTATGTCCAGTTTATTTAAATGTGCCATAACCTGATCCTCTCCCACCAAGAGTAAGTCTTCGTTTATCTATACTTTCCTTCAGGTCTCAGAGGCCTGGGATTCCTGAGGTCAAATCTTACCAGTAAAGACTGAGGTGAAGAAGGCATTGCACTGAGTGCCTTGTACTTTTCAATGTCCTTTGTCACCAGGTCCACTGACTCATTCAGCAGTGGGCCCATGTTTTCCCTGGTCTTTCTTTTGCTGCTGATGTACCTGTGGAAGCCTTTCTTGTCGCCATTCAGATTCAACTCTAGATGGGTTTTGGTGTTCCTAACCCCAATCCTGCATACTCAGACAGTATCTTTATTTTCCTCCTGGGCCACTAGACTACATCTCCCGGATACAGTTAAGAAACTTATGCTAATTATGTGTGCATAGCAAATAAGAAAGTTCAAGTAACATTTTACTTTGGTAACAGGTTTGTTTTGTTTTGTTTTGTTTTTTAACTGGAAGCTGTCCTGACATATATAATGGCACTGGATACAATTTCTGCCTGACCAGTTGTTTACAAAAATATGAATAACTGCATAAAAATTACCACAGAGCCTTAAAAGGCAGTAATACTGCTCACTATAAAAATTGTATGAAAATGAAGCATTCTCTGTGAGACAAAAGAGTAAGAGTTCACAAATATTGGTTATATGTCAAAAAAGCTTACAAAACATACAAGAGCACATTATGTTGGCTCTGAGAATGCTCCCTAGGAGAGTAAAATACTCAGAGCTTTGAGCTTCGGTGAGAGAGTTATTTGTTCATAACCATTAGTTACACTGTTTTGTTATGGGTAGGAGGAATACACATAGCACAGAGAACAGTTAAAAATACTTCAGCTGACAAAGTTCTTTCCCATAGTTAATTTTCATTTTATAAGAATGAACTTGTGCAGTACTTCTATACCAGTGTTAGTCTGTGAATTGGATTCACTCAGGAACATCACAGCCTTTCTTCCCTGTAAGGACATGTTATATTCCAGTAGTGAGCTTTTAGAAGAGTTGGACATCATTACCTCTAATACAGTTTCTTTCTTATTTTGTCAGTAGTAATTTTGGTCTGATAAGACCTTTTCTAGACATTGTTATTCCACCCCCTTTCTGATACTCGTTGTTGTTGGTAGTGTGCTTTGAGTCTGTCCAGTTACTGTAGGTCTATTAATGATATTCCCATTGACAAACTAGCTGAAAATTCAAATATATTGCTTTGTGCTTGAGATAAAAGAAAAATAAAATGAAAAATATAGTTTCAAACACCCCTGGAAATTTCTACCTTGCACAAAGGAAATACACTAGTCATCAACTAACAAGCCGTAACTTGGTGTTTCACCTCCGTGCTGCTCCTACTCCATTCCTGAACAGACATCCTCTGCACTGACAGCTTGTAGCCCTGCTCCTGTGTAAGACGTGTCCCCCAACTCTAAGTCCACAAGTCATTAGGAGAGCAAAAGCCAACACCAGCACCTCTGAAGGAAAATATTTTATGTAAGGGTTTCGTGGCTCTCTCTGTTATATAATGGGAGATTCTGATTTGCAAGGAGAAGGCATGTTAGACTAATCTCTCTGGTAAGGCAGCAGTTCCTGCAGAGTTTTGAACTCAGGGGAGCCAAGAGAAGCTATCTCACAGAGAGGCAAGCCCTGGTCAGACAGCTGCTCCTGGCCTTGTTGCTGCTCTCAGCTCATATAAAGTTGCTTCAAGCAGTGTGGTTGACCTGGGAGTCACTGTTTCAAATAAGATGAAGGTACCCACCACACACCACAGTACAAGACAGCCTGAAGTCAATGGAATCAGGAGTTACTGCCTCACAGGGAGCAGCATATTTGTGCAAGACAGCTTTTTCTGGTTCTGTCCAAGTTCTCACAGCTGTCCAAGATCTATATTCTGCTTAAAAAATAGCAGGATGGTGTATCAATTCACACTTGCAATTTAAATAGGCCTCATCTAAAAAATGAGGAATAGAGTCCAATCTGAACTCTCTCACACACAAAAAGATCTTTGTCATGAATAATATTACTTCCATCAATAAGCAAAAAAGGAAAATGTACTAACAGCATATCCAAGGTCTTACCTCAGATTTCCCCATTTTATCTAAATAAGAAATATAGAAAAAGACCATATTATTAATATGTTTCTACCTATCATTCATGTATGCTATACATGATGTAATTAATATTTAGTAATTAATATACATGTAAATGTAATTATTATACTTTAAGTAACATACATTGAGTATGTTATGTTAGTATTTCAAAAAGCCTTTGGTATTCACAGCTAGTAAAGGAAAGCCCCTGTGAACTGCAGCTAAATAACTGAACCACAGGTTTTAAATGTATCTTAATTTCTACATGTACGTTATGTCCCAAACTTCTAGCACAGTAGATCTAAGTTTACAGCAAATTCGTACTGCCCAATTATTCTGCCACATCTTCAGATACTATTTAAAAGCATTCTGAGCAGAGAGAACAAAAAAATACCTAAGCATTTTCACTAATTGTAATTAAACTAATTGATTTTTAAACAGACTGATGTATTTGATATTAAACTTGGAAGGTCTGGGAATTTTTGTTGGTTTTAACAGATCCCGTTCTGTGCAAAAATTTGTAATACTCACATTTTGATGATATGTATGCCATGCTTGGCAAAGGTTTCTTAGTTTCATAATTTTGATGCCTAGAGACCATTTTCTGTTTCCATAAGTGCTTCTATAAGTCATTATTCTGAATTGCTTCAAAGTAAATTTAGATAGAAAAAAATCCAGTTTTCCCATTTACACTGTACCTGGCAATTTATTCAGAAACTGGTATCATTAGGACTATGACTGAATTTTAAGAGAAAATACATTGGATGTGAGCTTAATAGTTCTGTATCCAGTTAAATAGTTTTGTGTTCATTGGTTGTCTAAAACCTGTTTTTCTATTGGAGGGTAACTCAGTAGCTGGGCTAGAAGCAGATTTTAAAGTCTCATGTGCCTGGATTGAATGTATAGTCCAGATGATTTCTGATGAGTGTGGAGGCAGAAGAGGAAAACAAAATCCCAAACTAAGCAAAACAAAATACAAACACACACACACACACAAGACAAAGAACAATAATAGTAAAACCAACAAAAGAATCTCCTATTTTAATGTCAGGTGCTATTGTAATGAAATCATACAAGTTTCTGTGAGACGGCAAAGCCTTTCAGAAATAAAAATCCAGCATAAAGGAATCTGCTTCCTCAAAAGAGTAAGAGCAAGTTCAGCCTTTCTTCACATTCTTGTTTACACCACATCCCATCTGCTATGAATGGGAGGACACACAGAGATATTTTTAAACAGGATTTTTAATTTGTTTTTGGTTTGGGGTTTTTTTTGTTTGTTTTTTTTTTTCAGTTTTAATAATAGATACCCATCCTTCAGAAAATTGTAAACTTCCTATTTTACAGATTGCAGTCCTGCATTCTCATATATCCTCTGAGGCATCCACCTCTGGATCAAAGCCACCAAAGACAAAACAGTTGATAAAGTTGCTGCCTAACACAGACTGTTCTTTTGTGCACAGGATCAAACAGTTAAATTAATAACTGGGTCTCCTCATGTGTTATGAACTGTCTTGACAGTGGTTAGTCATCATCAACATGTCCAATTCTTAAGATGATAAAGCATCATTATATCTCTAGCTATAATAACTTCCAAGTGATAAACAAAGCTGTTTGGTTTTAGGACTGCCCTCAGCTGATTAGTCATTTGAGAACCTACATTAAAAATACATAAATGTGGAAAAAAAATAAAGGAAATGTATGAGACTACCAGGAAAAAAGTAGAAATGTTATTTTTTATACCTGAAGGTGCAGCATTATTATACCTTGCAAATTAGACATGGTCAATCACATTCATTGACTGGGGAAGAAATGTATAGTTCCTTCAGATGTGAAGGTTTATTCTGTTTACTGGTGAGAAAGTGGGCATTAATTATTCTACTGTTGATGTGTTTTCATCACTAACATTAGAGTATGGTGATTGCAAGAAAAAAGAGTTGCTGGGATTGTTTTTAAGATTTCATATCTGCATGCTAATCAGACCACTGAGGAAACTAAAATTCCTGATTTCATTGGACATTATGTGACCTGTTTTCATCCCAAACTAGGAAGCAGTATGCTCTTAAAGTATCTAATGAAGGGGAAACACTGCAGACATTAAAAGACTGTGCCTTCAAACTGGAACTGATTATAGAGCTGTGTCTAGGTTTACTAGGACAGCCCAGTTAACCACCCTCTCTTTTAGTTGATAGAAAATCCTCTTGGAATTTTCCAGGTGAATTTTCTTGCTGATTAGACTATAAAGTGAGTTCCTTATTATAAGAATAAAAGATATGTAGTTTTAGAACAACACATAATTATAAAATTCAGCTCATCCAAATTACAGAAAAATGTTTGCTGAAATACTATTTTTTAAATAATACTTTTATTAACTGAAGAAGGTTTATTAAATTAATGAAGTTTCAGTTTAGCCTTTTAAAAAAAACTGCATATAAACTAATGTGTCCATACACAGTATAGTGTTTGTTGAAATAGTTCAACAATTATGAACTATTTATATTTATTTACTGCCTTTATTATAAGAAATACCAACCTCTCAAATAATCTATTTCATAAAGCCAAAACTCTGACATATAACTACAGCAAATAATAGCAAAAAAATTATTCATGGAGTGTGTCTCAGCTAATAAAATAGAACAATCACAATACCATGTTTCCAAACACCTCCTTATCTGACAACATTCTGAGTGATTTTTAGAGTTTAAATATCTTCTGAACATCAATACCAAATAATCTATGAACAATTCATGTCCATTGTTAGTTTTAAGGGCTATATGAAGTATCATAGACTTACAGAACAGTTGCTAAAAGGAAAGAAAACTCAAATACTATTAATTATTGTTAATCTCATATATTTCAATGAACTTGATAAAAATTTTTTTTTAAGGTTTTTTGCTTTTAATTTTTAAGAACTTCAATCATCATAGTTCTTAGAGTGTAATAAAATGATTACTCTGTGAAAAGACCATCATAGCAATCATCAGTTGTCAAAATGCTATTATTTGAACAGTAGTTCAATAGCATGAGTGATTTTAAAGAGTAATTCAGATTTCGCTAAGCTCTGATATAAGGCCTTTTTAAAAGTCTACCTTCAAATTTTCCTCCCCTTGTGAATTGGAGAAGTTTAATTTTAAAAAGCTGGAAATTACTGTAAGACTTTGTAGGTTTTGTACTACTTTTCAGCAAATGTGTATCAAGAATCCCTCTACCAAAATCACACTAGTTTTACATTGGCATAAATGTTAAGTGAAATCAGGGTTAAGCTCGACAGGTTTTTTTAAGTGATTCTGTTATATTTCATTTTCTGATTGACAGTATTGAGAAAAGGCGAATAAGAAAGGAAAGATTTTTTAAAGTAATTTACATTATATGGAGCAAAATGCTGACTGCTTTTCTTGAGGAGAGGATGGAAGGGGTTTGAGTGTTCAATACTGGTTTTGAGGGAGGGGTTATAAGCTCAGGAGAATGGTTTCTTTTGTACAAAACTATCTTCTTACCTGATGGCACTATTATTCTACACTATCAAATCTGAATCGCACTTTTTAGAAGGCCGTGCCTTAATAAATAAATAAAGCATACCCAATGTCATAGGCTGCAATTATGCTCTGAAATAATAATATCAACTCCTGATATCCTTCTTTCTCTGTATAACAAAATAATTCATTATAGTACTGGAAGACTTGCCATCTTGTCATGCCACAGAAAAATAGTCACCCCTGAATACTGTATGCAGATTGGAAAACACATCACAACATTTATTGGGTTACTTGCAACCAGTTTCAAGTTACATCAGTAATTTAGTTTCCACTGTCATGAGTCATAATTTTAGTTCACTTTAAGGATAATCCCCAGCTATGATGAACTTAAAGGACAAAGGCAGGTCTACAAAAGCATTTGTTTTTTATTGATATCAGATTGATTTTCCCAGACTGGTTCAAACACTGAAATTGCCTTGTTTAATCTGTTTAGTTAATGTTCTAGAAGCACTCCATGCTGCATTTCAAACTCTTTGCTAACCAGCATAAAATTGTTTTATGAGGTTAGACAGAAGGTCTATCTACCTAACCAAAAGTGAGCAGTAAGGGAGAAAACTGACTTGTTTTCCTGAGAAGAGCTGACCAAGTGCTTTGAGATTATTTCCTGCTGCCCAGAAAGGACTATGAAGTCTGGCTCCTAAAAAAAGCTTGCTTCCGCTATCAATATCACATGAACTGCTGAGCCTTTGACAGCTTGTGTGAACACTGCTATCCTCAAGTATGCAAATGAAGGAGAAATAAAGGGAGGAAGAGGAATAATCAACATCTTCCTTACTACTCTGGCATCCTTAACAGACTTTCTCACTAGTCTGCATCCTCATATCTCTTCCATTTACCAAGATGACTCAGCATCCTTTCCTCCCCAGCTACTTAATGGGTATGTATTTTAACATTGTATCTAACTATTTTGTCCTTTTTTCTTCTTAGTCCAGAATTCTTCCTGAGTTTTCCCCTTATTGGTCTATCTGTTTCCCCCAGGATTTACCAGAGTCTTTTCTACTTTTGCTACTATCTATACCTCTGCCCACTCTAGGCTGGCTGCCTCCTTACCTGTACCCTATCTGCATCTGCTTAAAACTTCCTTCTTACAACATGACCATGCTTATTATCTGTCATGGTTTTGGCTGGGATAGAGTTAATTTTCTTCACTGCAGCCAATTCAGATTGATCAGAGGGATATATCCATATCATATGATGTCCTGCCCAGTATATTAACGGGGCGGGGAGGGGGGTTGGGTTAGGTGCAGGGATGGAAGGTAGAGACTCCTTTAGCTGAGCTGATTTTGTAAGCCCACTCCAGAAGCAAGAGTCAGGCTAGCCACACCCCCTCACAGGTGTAGGGAATGATCACCCTCAGCAACAGGTGTAGGCAATGATCATCCCCAGGCTCCTCCCTGCTGAGTGGCCTTGAATTGCAGACCAGCCCTCTGGCATGAGGGGGACAGGATTCTGCAAGCTTGCTACTGCTGAGTTCACTCCCAATGAGGGCAGGGCAGGGCAGGGCAGGGCAGGGCAGGGCAGGGCAGGGCAGGGCAGCGCAGCGCAGCGCAGCGCAGCGCAGCGCAGCGCAGCAATCGCAGCTAAGGAACTGATGGTGTTGGTCGGTGGGTGGTAAGCTGTTGCACCACTTGTGATTTTTCTGGGTTTTGTTCCTCTCCCTTGTTCTTTATTCTTCCAATTCTCTCCCTCATCCCACAGGGGTGTGGGGAGTGAGCGAGTGGCTGCGTGGTGCTTAGTTGCTGACCAGGGCTAAACCATGACACTATCTTGCTATCCTGTGCACACACAGCATATGCTTACCTTACCAGCTTATGCAGACCAGCCAAAGGAGTATCCCCCCTTCTTCCCTGCTGAGAAATGAGCCTTCTCCCCATTCATGTGAACCCCTTTCCCAATCTCACATCATCTACTTATTTGCTCTTTTGGCTCTTCCTCATAAACTTTGCTTTCATTAACAAAGGGAAAAGGGGAAAAAGAAACTAACTAAGATACACAGAAACTGAAGGAAAACCAAAATTGAACAAGCAAAATCATGCAATACATGCAGCTAGGGACTGTTACTGTGCTCCCAGCCTAACAGCAATCTCACTGCTTTGTTTTCTGAGCTGGTAACTAACAGTCTTTATTGATTTGTATTACTGTCTAGTTAACATAATGGTCTACTTAATGCCATTAGTAGTGAAATAATTCTATACATTTATCTTCAGCCTTTGTTACTTTCCCTGCCCATTTTTTTTTTTTTTCAAATGGGGAGGGTAAACTGCAGTCTTATCAACATCAAAGACACAGGTGCAGCATAGACTTCCAGACAGGCATTTTGCTGTTTATATTTTGAGTTCCATTATTTCCCTCTTATCTTCTCTATTTATTTCATCTTTTTGTCTTACTGGTAGCTGCACGTTGAGCTCATGTTTTCATAGGATTTACCAACTCTGACTGAGGTAATTTTCCAGAGTGGTAATAGCTAATTTGGAGTCTATCAAAGCAAAGTCATAGGTTAGTTTTGTCCACAAGCATTACTTTGTGTTTACTGCACTAGATTTCATCCTATGCCCCACCCACTCAGTACCCTGAACTCCAGAAATCACTGCTGGATTTGTATAACTGTAAATCATTCAGAAACTTAATTTTTTTTGGTGACTGTTTCTACGTATATGAACACAACCCAGCAGATATCACAGTGTAATTCCAATGATGGAGTCCCTTCTTTATAAACATAGGCCACATTTTTTGCTTTTTCTTTCCAAGTTTTATTTAAATATGAATACAAGAAGATTAGACTTTTCTTGGAGTTTAGCGGTCCTTTGGAGTAAAAGCACAATAGGTAATGAACAGGTGTTAGGAAAAACTTTTTCACTATGAGGGAGGTCAAACACTGGCACAGCCTTTCCAGAGAGGTTATGGAAACTCCATCTTTGGAGATAGTTGATTTTTGGTTGAACAAGGCTCTATAGTCAAAGCAGAGTCTTACAACTCCTATAAATTATAAATGTATTTTTCAGGATATAGCTAACTTTAGCTTGCCTTGAATCCAAATACAGACATACTAAACAGCAGTATGTAACTATTCTGCAACACTGTGATGGTGTAGCCAGACAAAATGTATGAGCATTTTACATAAGTATATGGGCAATGGGACCACCAGAGTCATATAGTTGTAGTTGTATGTAGGAGACATGCAAGTAACAAAAGGTTGCAAGATAAAGAAGCAGCAGCATAAGGGACCACAAATATCCAGATGCAAGAGCTCTCAGTAACCTGGTCTAAGCTGTCCCTGCTTTGAGTAGGGATTTGAACCAGACACACTTCAAAAGTTGTTTTCAACCAAAGTCTCTCTACAGCTGAAATATTTTTGTAGTCTGAAGTCTATAGTAATTTACAAAGCATAGTAAGTATGCTTTTTATGCTTACCTCTCTTTTTAGCATACAAAGTAAACACAAAATTCAGATTGGAATTATTATTGTTCATATTTAACATAGTTGAAGTAGCTTAAGTTCAGTAAACTCCCCTTTTTTAATGAACACAAATTTTGTGCAGCAAAACCTTAACACTAAGCATTCATACAGAGCATAATATCAATTAAAAGTAAAATAAAATTTAAAAAATATTTTCTTAGATCTGATATATAATATAATATTATGACATAATGCAGATAATTATACTGGTCTCATCTCAAGTGTGATCCAAAGAAAAACACCTGAAATTTCTTTAGATTTTAACTTCAAATAATCCTCTGGCAACATAAATGTGAAGCTTTCTAAGCTTATCAGTGGATCTTGAGTGCTTCTGACAATCTATGTAAGAAATAATCTATTAAGGGATATAACTAATAACTTTTGATTTTAAACCACTTTGTCATGAGTATTAACTGATTTATGAAAAATATGGAGTGATATTAATAAAAATTATAATGTTCTTGTTGAAGATTAGTTAAGTCAGATACATCATTCATTAGAGCTACAGACTGAGTTTCATTTGACTCACAGAGATGACAGTTAGAGACAGAATGTTTTATCAATTCATTACACATTTCCCAATTTGCTTTTTTCTTTTTAGTTTGTAACCCAGAATCTTTTCCAGTATTAGTACATTAAAATATTGTACTAAAGGGCAAATTAGCAGGAAGAAAGAAATTGAAGAATTTTTTCTGAGCATCCTACAATGGATGTTAAAACAAGAAAAGGTTTAAAGGGCTTCCAGGTGGTCTAACCTAGCATTATACATCTGTTATTTCATTACTATTTAACACTAGTACTCACTAGAACTGAGAAGGCAATCCACACTGAGAGCTGTACTGATATATTTTCACCTTCTTTGGGTAACATACTCTCTGTCAAGAGAATGTATTAGTAGTGGTCCTAACTGGAAGACTCTTGTACATAGAGGATTTAAGGATCCACCTTACAGCTGACTTGAGTAGGTGCAGCCTGTGCTGTGCTGCACACACCACTTGGCTGCTGGATGAACTTTAGTGCATTGATTGTAACAGAGAAGCCTGGATATGTCTCCCACTTAGCACCTAGTGATTAAACTCCCTGCATGTCTCATCTTATCTTGAAGTAAAGCAGCATGTTTTCAGATACCATCCATTTGTTTGACAGTTGAAATGATTAATAGAGTTGCTTAATTCTAAAAACATCCTGTAAAAGCTCACAAGGCTACAATGCTGGTGAACCTTTCCACAGACAGGATCTGCACAGTACAATGTGCAGATCCTGACTGGAGGTCTATCTTATGCTGCACAACTCAGGCTTCCCAGCCCCTGAAGGGATGTAAGTTTATCTTTGCTCTCCTCTTTTTCTTTCTCAGTTTATCTCCAAGAAATTATATTTTAACCAATTCATTATGGGCTCTGAGTGCCTTTCGTACTGGAATCCATAATGAACATTTGCAATGGTGTATTACAATATTAAATACTTAGCTTTGAAAAATCCAAAAGTAAGGACAATGCATATACACCACTATACTGTTTGACTTTGTAGTATCATAACTTCTGATGGTGATTATTCTGTATGTGGCATAGGAGACTGCATTAAAATATAGGGAAACAATGCAACTCATTTAAATTTTCTCTTGAAGCTTTTGCTAGAGTTTGTATATGCAATACAAATAACTCCATATCAGACACTGAAACAACTTCTCCAAGTGATCTCAGCTGCTAAGTGAATTTGCTTTTACAATCTGGAGTTTGGGAGCACATAAAGTGTACAGAAAGTCTCCAGAACAGGAGTATCCAGGAACAAATTTTCAGTGTATGAATCACAACCATGAACTTTTATGTTACTCAGTTATATTAAGACAACCTACTAAAATCCCTGCTGATGGTTATAGCCAGTGCATGGATCCAAATAACTCTGGCAGGGCACCATGAAGCAGGAATGTATGTTTAATAATATGTCTATAATATAGAAAGGCTTTAAACATGGCATTGACATGATTAATAGGGCACTTACCCTCCTGCTTCTTTTTCCTCACTATTGTACTATTATATTGTTGCTTCTTTTGTGCAAGTAAAAGCATTAATCACAGAACTAAACAAGGATAAACTATATCAGGAAAACAGTTTAAGTTGAATTTAGAAATTTGGTTACTTTTAAAAGATAAGATTCAACTCCAATCAATTCTGCAAAGTAATTCTCTTAGCAGAACCACAAGCAACTAAAGTAGCATAAAAGAGAGAAAGGTGTAAATCTCTGTTGATGGTATTGATACATGAAAGACACCACTGAACTACAGCATAAATAATCTTAGTGAAATCACAAAATTTGAATCATGTTTTGCTTAAGTAAAGCTGAAAAACACGAGTGTCTTCCCAAGAAACATGGCATGTCTTAGGAGACACACCAACAAATGCTGTAAACTGTAATAGTTCTACACTCTAAGGTCACTCAGCTAAAATCTACTCCAAGTGGAAGTAATCCTTACATAGATTTTGTTGTTTTCAGTAGTCACGTAGAAGAAACATTTGTCCTTTCCCTATAAGGTGTGTTATTATTGCTTTTAACTGGCTGCATAGGGATTGATCCTAAAGAGAGGGGAAAAAGTCCTAATTTAGAAAATAAATAAATAAGTCAATAAATAAGTCAGTAACATATAATTTCAACATGATCAGAGGGAAAGACATGAAAGAAACAACATGAAAATAATCATGAAGAGTAAGGATTTGAAATGAACTTAAGATCAAGAAAGAACAGTATACAAATCTACATAACCAAAGCAAACAGAAAGTCACATATTCGGCTAGAGATATCAATGCACAAGGCATTTCACAACAAACACCAATGCAATTTATAAAAAAAAAGCGGGGAGGGAGGTATATGTAGAGAGAGAGAAACAGAGAGATTAAAAAGTATCTATAACAAAGCAAACAAGCAAACTTACATCAAAGAGCAGTGCCAAATTGCTTACTGAGATGATCCCAATTTATAACTCTGAAAAAAAACCTGAAGTGCAGTGAGGGAAAATAAATAAAATAAAAACATTCCTCTATCACAAAACTGAATTGTAACTAGTTTTGTTTCATTTATGGGCATTAGGTGGCTTCTTTCTTGGTCAAACATTGAAATATCACAATAAAATTAGCCAGCTTTATTTTAAAATTTTTGAAAAATGTAGAAAAATGTAGAAATGTAGATTATTTCTACATATGCCTATACATTTGCTGAGTCTGTTTATATCTTCCCTATAGACCCATTCAAGACAATAAAAGGATAAAAGAGAGGAGTAACTCTGTAGCCACACAAGGATGCTACAGAAAGATTGGAAGGGCTGAATGTCAAGCACATAAGCTCTTCCACAATAACTTTCCCATTAGAAAGATATTCTGCACAAAGCAGGTTTATTAGTCAGGGTAACCTCTATCTAAACTGTTCCAGACTAAACCACCACAAACACGTTGAGTGAGGAAGAAGCATTTAGATAGTCATGGTGAAATAGATCTTTCCATTAATGTCTTTCTCCAACCTTTTTTTTTTGATTGGCTTTTTTTTTGTGTTGTTTTTTTTTTTTTTGCAGCTGGTCCCTGATGCAGATACATCCTTAGCTGTTACTCAGTTCACTGGAAACTACATCCAGAGGAAAACACACCTCCCACTGGAAAAGCTAAAAGGCTTGAATAATCAGGAAACCTGATACTGATTGTTATATTTAGATACCCCAAAATTATTTATTGTTTTGAATTTCAGCACTGTAAAGAAAACATTGAAAATGAGCTACCAATAATATATGATTTTACATTAATTTGTGGAGATCCAAAAAATAATAATGAAAACACAGTCTTTTATTTCAATGGATGTTAATTCCAAACATAATTACGACATTTAAAGCAACAGCTTGTCACTTTTTATCAGAGCAAAAAATAAGGCAGGAAAAAATGTGTTTA
>VZTV01077571.1:0-25855 GCA_013400875.1 Anhinga rufa
TTAGAAAGTAAGGGGGTCTATTCTGAATGTCGTGACTCAACGGGAGGGTCCCCCTTATCCCCTGCATCCACAATCCCTCTCAATCATTCTGAGTATACATCAATTTTCCTTTGTGCACTTCTATGTAAGTAATAGAGTGAACCTTGCCATTCTCGAATCTTTAACTAAGTTGCTATGTTGCTTGTAATAAATTCCATCAAATTGCTGCTTAAATTGACTAATGCTGTCAAGAATTATACAACGTAATACTGTGATCTATCTCAAAAATATTAATAAATCTTAGATTGCTAACTAAAGCTGTGTAACAAATCATATTCCCAACAATTTAGTGTAGTTGGCAGAAAACCTGGAAAAATTGTATTTTAAGTTAAACGAAGTGCTAAAATATTACAGCAATATCTGGATTGAAGGCTGATTTTGATTTCTTTGCTAACAGATTAAAACTGCTTACAGTCCTAGATAGCACATGTAAATATCTAGCAGCATCTCCGTGGCACTTTCTTTTAGTCCTTTGTATTTATCTTACCTTTAATGCACTGTGCTTTTCATTTGCTCCAACAATCAAAATTTCTGCCATATCCTCAGCATTCTCAGACCGCGCGTGGACAAACAAGGCTCTGCCAGCTTCTGATATATTCTTTAGCGCAACTAAAGACCCATTGCGTTCCACCTTAAAGTCTGGGTTAGAAACTTCGAAGTTCAATTTGTTATTCCCCTTGCAGTCATCAAATTCCACTGGGAGGAAAAAGAAGAAAAAAGAAAACACACAATTGTAAGTATCCACTTTGGAACACGGACTTTAAACATTTTTAGGTTATTGGCTTGTCTACAGATCTCATGAAGAAATGTTGCCTGATCTAAAGGGAAAAAGTTTTCAAAGCAGCTTTGTATTTGTGTGACTATAATTTATAGACAAATCCTATGAATATGCACTTTCAGAAGGATGAAGAGATTTTGACCATGATAACTGGGGAGGGAGGAGATAAACTAAACGCTTTGGACACGAGTATTCTGCGATCACTCAAATCAAATGCACAAAACGCACACCTAGTTCTACAAACTGGGCAGCCGCAATAGAGACCTTGTTATTCTCCTCATTGTAATCTGGGATCTCTGAAGGCTCTCCTGCTGGCAAAGCAGCTTGAGATATCCTGTAAATCCTTATGCTTGGAATTGGTTGTTTAGAGAATACCCATCTTTGTCTACTGCAAAAGCGTTACATAACAGAAAAATCAAACTCTAACATTTCTAACTAACTGCCGGGATTGTGATATAGCACATGAGCTGCACTATCAGTATAGCTAAGGAGTATGAGAACTTTTAATTAAACAGTTGCTGTCAATAATCCTGCTTCACTCTACATGGAAGATCATCTCTGCGGCTCCTTCCCCACACTTTTCCCCTGCTCCAGCCCGAGTCCCCTCCAGAGGCCGCGGCTTCCTTCGGGACATACCCACCTGCTCCCGTGTGGGGTCCTCCAGGGGCTGCACGGAGTCCCTGCCCCAGCGCCTGGAGACCTTCCTCCTCCTCCTCCTCCTCCTCCGCCCCTGGGGCTCACACTCCTCTCTCTCACACTTTTCCTCTCACCTCACTCCCAGGCAGAGTTTTGCCCCTCTCTTTAACACGCTTCCACAGAGGCACCACCAGCGTCGCTGACGGGCTCAGCTGTGCCCGGGGGTGCGGCAGCTGCGGAACCGCCCGGAACCGCCCGGAACCGCCCGGAACCAGCTGGAACCGCCCAAAACTGGCTGGAACCGCCCGGAACCGGCTGGAACCGCCTGGAACCGCCCGGAACCGCCCGGAACCGGCTGGAACCAGCTCTGCCCAGCACGGGGCAGCCTGGCCTCTCCTCACAGGGGCCCGGCAGCCCCCGCACACAGAGGTGGGATTTTAAGAGAACAAAGCTGTGATCCTGTGAATTTGTGCCTGACTCTTCTTACTGAGAAGAGTCTGAACTCTCTAGTCACCACAGTCTCTTGCACAAAAATTATCCCAGCACCTGAAGGATCTGCTTCTGCACAAGTTTTAGGCTTGCTTACGTATTTTTAACTAAAAGCTGCTCCCATTTCTGCTGCTTTACTTGAGGGCACGAGAACTCTATCCTTGGATTCACAGTGGGATAACAAACCAGAATTTCATCAGCTCATTTGCCATTTCATTGAATTTTGCTGAAAGCAAGAAGGATTATAAATAAAAAAGAAACAAAAAGCTCTTTCCCCTCAGATACTCCAATCCCTCCAGACAAACCTATCTTGGTCTGTCATGTTGCAGACCCCTGCTTGCAAAGTCTTACACCGCAGTAGAAGCGGGGAGGTGGGGGGGGGACCCACAGAATTTGGGAGCAGTAGCAGTTCAAATCAATTTCACAGTGCTCAGACTGTGCTGGTGTCCACGCTGCTCTCCGAGGCCTGGAACCGATCGCAGAAAGGGTCTTGTGCTGACGGTAGGATTTTGATGGAAGGCTCTCTGTTAGCAAGGCCTCCCTGGCGTAAAACCGCCTGTTGCAATCTACATTGGTGATGTGACAGGCATTTTAACAGATTCACTGCAATCTCCTAAAGCTATCAACCCACCAAAAAGGGCAAAATTTTCCTGTCACCATAAATGTGAGAAGTTGAAATTCTCTATACTAATCACTGTATAGACTGCAGCCTTGATGAATTATTAGCAGATTCTCTTTTGACTTATTCTTTTCCTCCCTCAAAAAAAAGGAAACAAAAAAACAAACCAAAACAAAACAAAAAAAAACCAACCAGTGAAACAGGGTCTTAGGAAGGCATNCCAGAGCGGCGGCCCAGGCTGCCCAGAGAGGCTGTGGAGTCTCCTTCCCTGGAGCCATTCACACCCCGCCTGGACGCGGTCCTGTGCCCCTGCTCTGGGGGTGCTGCTCACGCGGGGGGGCTGGACGGGGGGAGCTCTGGAGGGCCCTGCCAGCCCCCGCCGTTCTGGGATTCTGTGAAGGCACCTTGTTATACTAAATAAATATACACTTCTCTCAGTCAAAAACTGCTGGTGATCTACTTTCTGTGAATAGCTTACAACTGGAGAAATTTGGTTTCACTCTGAGAAATTAATTATGTCAGGAGTTAAAAAAAATAAAAAAGCCTAACAAAAGTATGATAAAGTAATCACTTAAAAACAAACATCATAGTTCAGAGCGATAACATCACCCAGCCAAACACTACAGGTCATATTCCAAAAGAGGCCACTATTTGTTGTGCTTCAAAAGGAGGGGAGAAGATGGTTGGGAGAACATTTCTCCTGCCTTGCTCCTCAGCATTCACAAACCTTGAGGTTCCTGCATTGCTGCCATCTGCATTAATTGCAGAAATTCAAAGACCACATGCAGATTCAACACATCAGGAATCAGGAGTCCTTGGATCTATATTCTATATTCACTTGGAGTTATGAATTTGACACTTTTAGACCTTTTATATTTTGCTCATCTGTTGACGTTGCTTTATGAAACCCTGCAACTTTTTCCAACAAGGGCAGAAGCAGAGCTGTTTGAAAGTGGAAACTGTTTTCTTACCATATCTCATCCAAAAGCACTGAGGCTTTCAATTCCCAATTCTACCACAGAAACAAGAGTATTTGACGAGGTTAATAACAAGGAGAGGGAAAGAAAATGAAAAGGCTCTGAGAAGTACTGATATGTAGGAGAGAAATTAGAAGTGGGTGGAAGGAGATGAAGTGATCATAAGGATAGAGAACAGTGAAGATTATTCGGACCAAGGGCCAACAGAGATGAAACTGAAGCCAATTGTTAAGAGAGTTGAAGAGAATGGTAGCCTTAGATAAAATCCCTACCCTGAAGTTAAGGGCAAATGTGAACTTCATCAGAACGATGATGTCTCTTGGGCTGGGATGACCAGGGAACGGCACATGAGATTGTATTGCATTCCCAGACACACATTTGCTTCCTCAAACTCACAGGGCTTCTGGAGAAAAGCCAATGCAGATACCCAAAATTTACACTTCTCGAGCTGCCTGTACCAGGCTCTGGTAGCAGCTACATAGCCTAAGGAGCTGGCCCTGGCACTGACCACACTTTCCTGCCCTGCCAGGCACTCAGGAGAGATCTGAGGAGTTTCAGCATCATCAGCTTACTCAGATTTCCCACCTGTGGCACTACATCCATCTCTTAAAAAACCTACATGTTGCTGATGCTCTAAAAGAGCATAGCCCATTAAATATAGGGCAAATAGGATTTTTTAGTTCTTATTCTCTAGTGAAGAAAACTTGCTTTGTACACAAAACCCCCATACAAATCTCTACGTAAAAACTATAAGGAGTAATTAATTAATTACTCCTCATGTCCTCCAAGTACTAATCAGTGTAGCAAAAAACTAGACAGCATTTTGTGGATATCAGTTGTGGGAAGGTTCAGACAGATATTGAAGAAAGCTTTCCAGCTAACCATTAAAAGAGGGTGCTGAGGACATGCTGAATACTTACCATTGCAGGGTTTTAACATGAGGTTAATCAAATACCAGCTTAATCCATAAATCACTCAACGCCAATCTCAGTACCTGATCCTGCTTCAAACCAAGAGGATGGACTAGGCGGCACCTTAAAGTCTTTTCCACACTTGAAAGTTTTAGATTCAATTAATTTCCCTGTCCTTTCAGGTCTACGTTAGGCCTAGATATGTGGGGTTCATTCAAGAAAAGAAAAACTACAAATATGCAGTGAACTAACAACTCTGTCTTACTACACAGCTCATTTATCTACCTGAGTCCTGGACACTCAACTCTCTCCCAATACTGAAGGAAATTTGAGCATGGGACTGACAACTTCAGAATACAAGATGAAGAAGCACATACAAGAAAACAGAAAACAGCTCAGACTGTTCAACTGAGAAGCTACCTATGTGATTAAAAGTGCCAGGTTTCAAGAAGAAGGTATGGATGTCTCTTTTCAGAAATAAGACATGCTATTACAAAGAGTTATTCCAAGAAGATCTTTTCAGACTAGTATTTAAACAATCCCCAGATACCAAAAAAATAAAAGTAGTTACCAAAATCTATGTCAGTTGGATGGATAGCGCATGCTCTAAGGCGTTTGCCAAGGTTCATGGAGAGAAGAGACCAAACCATCTGGCAGTCTGCCTAAAATGAAGAGGTGGTCTCCCAATATATAACACTTCGCTGCTTGGCAACCATGGTGACATAGGACCCTTATGAGGTATGATGACATTTATGATGTTCATGCATTTGCCAGAGATGAGGTGTGAGGAAAACCATGAGATGGATGACTGACATTATTGGTACTGCCCAGGAGCATTGTAACAGATTGGACGAATGGCAGCCTGATGGGAGTGGCCCCACACTAAAACCTCCCATGTCCTCCTGCACACTCACTTTGTGTTAGAGCTTAAGGAGTTTAACTAGATTGTAAGCTCTTCAGAGCAAGGACCACTTGTTCACTCCCTGTCTGTACAGCACTGCACAGCACTTGCAACAAAATGATTCGTGTTTGGTGCTCAAGGTGCTACAGAAGTGCAAAAAATTAATAATAGTAACTGTTCAGCTACAGCCCTAAGCTAAAATTTTGGTAATGCTCCACCAGACATGACTAGTGATTTTGTCTCGTTGTCAAGAACTCAATGGGCAATTAAAACAATGATGAAATATTTATTTACAGGAAGGCAGAGTTCTTCATTTATTGATGCATATATGACTCTTCATGTTCCTAGTCATGCTCCAGCTGCCAAATGAACATCTTTATTGTGCTTAATATGCCATATGGTATGAGACAGGATCCAAAACTCCATGCAAGCAAAATGAAAATACTGCCAAGGATCTCCCAATGAGAAACAACATGCATGTCACTCATCGCCCTCTGTTCATTTCTCAGCCTCCTAAACTTTTACTCCTTTCTCTAAGAAAGCTCATTCACATGTGAATTGCACAGAATATTTTTGTCCACAAAACAATATTCATTATTAGCAATACCCGCATACATCCCAAGGCTTTAATTGCTGACATGGAGCTTATTATCATCAAAGGACCTGTTGGAAAAGAATTCTTGTGCAAGATCTCAAATCCATTACTGTAGCGATGGGAAACTGAAGTTGTGATTGGAAATATTACCCTTTATAGTTCTCAGCAAGAAATCTCAAGTTCCTAGGATTCATCATTTCAGTGCATCCCATTCTCACTGTTATGATATGCCACATATGTGAGGTTTCTACACAACTGTGATATTTATGATAATGAACCACAGATGTTTTAAAGAATACAATTTTAAAACATTGAAAGGTTAGCAGTTGGATTTCTTGTAAACTATATAAAAAGAAAACAAGCTGAAATAGATTTCTTATATTCAAACCATATATTAGGCTGATATAGTTCTTTACTAAAGTAATTTTTTTCTGAGTTTAATTCTCAGAAATTTAATTTGTTTTGAACAGAAATAGAGAATCCATAATTTTCTCTCTGAAGAAACCTCTACAGAGGTATTCTGAATAAATAAATATACATATTTATCTATAAACAGACAAAACCTTACTCTGTATGTCTCTATGTGTAGGTATCCATATTTTTATGTTAGCTAGCAACAAAATGGCTCCTCAGAGAAGAAACTTCATATTGAAAATGCACACCCAACACACACACAGACTTAATTACTCTATTAATGAATGTTAGGATCCTTTTTGTAAATATAGCCTCACCTTGTTCAAATCAGTAAGAATTACAGCATCAAATTAAAATTATCCTGTGTACATTTCTTTATCCTTTTTGACAAGGAACTTTAGATCATATTGAAACCACAAGTCAGAAGCTGTACCTGCAAGAGGTCTAGAGCTGCAAGAAAAGTACATTCCAGCTGCACAAAGGCAACTTAACTTTCCAGCCCAGCAGGGATCCCACAAGCTCTGCTAAAAACCCCCCTTGCTCAACAGTATTAGCAAAATACAGAGGTTAGACAGAAACTGGCAAAGCTGAGCTTCATTAACTACAAAGAGAGAAAAAAGTGATGGTTGAAGCAAACAGAAATGCTTCTGAGTACTGTTGTTGTCTATAAAAAAATCATAAAGTACCATGACCTAGCAAAGCTCTTGTTGGCAATAAACATTGATGCTGAGTGAAAACAGCAGGCAAGTAACTAAGGAAATAGTAACAGGCCACTACGTGACAGCATTCGTCGCATTGTTGAGTGCCTGACTGGTACACGGTGTCACACAGCAGCCCAACACAAACTAATAGTAATGCAAAGTGTTATGAGTCTTCAAGAGATGAATTATCCTGTCAATGTGGAGAGGATGAAATCTACCTGGAACCAACATAACTGGACAACCTAAATCCATCCAAGAACAAAAGAGGAAACTGTTACAACAGCTAATGACAAAGGCAGCTGAGAAACAAAAGAAATCCTGCCTTTCAAGCCAACAATATTGCCAATTAGGAGAAACAGCTTCTCTCCCTTCCTTTGAGATGCCTTCAAAATCATCTCTGGAACATGGGCTCTGGCAGGGAGCCCACGGCATGTTTATTTCTGCTGTTTTTCTGCAAGAGTACCTGAACAGCAGAAGGGAAAAGAACAGAAAGAGAACAATGCTGCCCAATGACGCTTTTGGGGGCAGACTAAAGTCCAGACAAGACACTGTCAACAGCTAGGCCACACAAATTGTTCCTTAAGACATGAGGTGAACATTATTTCAGATCTAAAAGTGCTCTAGAAATAATGGATTTGGGGCCTAGAAAAGCTACAAGCATGACAAATATTTATTTACACACACAAAAAAATCTTATTGAACATTTAAGAAAATTAACAAAATTAATTTTATGAAAAAATCTTTTTGGAAGGTTTTTTGTTTAAACAGTTTAACGCTAAATTCCAGTTCTGCAGCAGAATTGCTACAGAATATTTGTTTTTTTGTTTGTTTTTTTTAAACCCAACAAGCAATGGTACGTTATTATCTCCCATTGCATGTTTATGATTCTCTTGTATCTATATAATTGCTTTATGTGCCCCAGAAGTAAATTATAATGTGACTTATTTAGCATCCAGACAGTCAAAAACTGAAGAAACATGAGCAACAGTACAATATTCATCAAACTATAAACAAGAATTGCTTAATACAAACAAATACACATCTATATTCTACTTCTTTGGAAGAATAAGTACTAAACAACAGACTTTAGCCTTGCACACACAACATCTCAAAACCAAAATTGTTACCTAAACTGTCAAACATCTCCATGGAACTTGTGTGTGATGACCAGTTTTGTGCATAGGTCTGTTAAAGTGCAAAAATTAGGCCAACAGTTCACCCAGCAGGCACTGGGGTGTATGGATTTGCCCATCAGAGGATACCCTTTCCACAGGTTAAATGGTACCTATTAACAGTCACAATTCTCTTCTGTGCTGTCAAAATGCATAGCAAGACTATATCACAGATAGGAGATAAGCTGCCCGTAGATCAAAAAAGACAAGGGGTTTCACCCAGAAAACCAGCTGCAGCCAATAAAAGGTGTAACATTTTCACTGCTGGTCCCTCTCCTGCATTTCCTGGCTACCACCAATAGACCTAGCAGAGCTGGAAAAATTGCTAACGATTTAAAACTCCATAGTGCCATTCACCTGAGCCATAAGCGATCCTAGACTGAAGGCCCCTTCTGCCTTTGTGTAACGGGTATGATCTGTGATTCCAGAATGAGTGACTCCCTCCCCACTGAAGACCCACATTAGCGATACCCTGCTCTGTCTCTCTCCTCACTTTCTGTTACACTGTACTCTGGCATCTTTTCACATCTCACCAAGCTCTCTGCCTCTCCTCTCCTAGCACATCACAATACCACTTGGCTAGATGTGAGTATGACTTCAGGTACCCTGAGCTGGAGCTGAACAATCCTGCCCTAAAACCAGAAGCATCACAACTTGTATCAGCCCAGCGCTGAAGCAAAATGTATTAGCCCTGCAGCACTGGAGCTGCTGCTTGGGATTCCAGCGAATATTTTCTCAGAGCACTATGTGAGCAAAATAGCTCCATCAGCACCAAATTCAAGGACTCCTTCCTTTTTCAGCACAGATATGTCACTGCTTCTTCTTGCCTTTTCCCACAATGATCCCTCTTTCCTTTCTCCTAGAAAAATAAAGATCTCTTCATGTCATCTCGTGTTATTCAGCAAATTTATTCTACCAACAGGGCTCCATCAGCAGTCTCCGCCTGCTTGAAATTACAGGGAAATACAAACACTACATACAAAACTTAAGGCATTCTCTCCTCCCCCCAGCAGGACTCACCAGCTCACATTACATGATACCCTCATTCATTCTTTTGCTGCTTGTTGTCTCATTTAGGGCAAAAATCTAATCAAGTGGAAGGAGTTGTAATGAGTTGTTCTCAGCTGGAAGTTATCTTGACTTATTCATGACAATGTAGACATATTATTGACTGATCTCCTGGGTCAGTGGCTGCATTATAAGGCATGGTAATACTATAGCTTCTGCTCTAAGCCCTAGAGAAAAATTACTATTTCAACAAAAATATGTCAGTGAGTGTGTCTGAAGAAAAATATAAAAATCAAATTTTAGATGCCATTGATCTTCTGAGGACAACACATAGTTCAGTTTAAATGGAGCTGTTGTCTCTTTGTAAAGGCAGAGGACACTAAAACCGATAATACATTTGTAGAGCTACAGTCTCAAAGGAACTGTGACATCTGTGGAGGCATATGACACTTCACTATTAACACCACGCTGATTCTGAACACTCCAAAGGACCCCAAACCTGGAAGCAATACGTAGAAAAGCCTCTTTTTAACTTTGTTAGTTTCAACGAAAGGGTTTTCCATTGCAATGCAAATGATCGATATTATTCCATTTCAGCAGATTTACATAACATTTTGCCAAGAACCCCTGGAGAACATAAGATGAAATTAACTTTAGATTCTTACAAAATCTTTACTGGCTCAGTCTGGGACACAAGCAGACAGAACCAAAGACATTCAGATGTATTCAATATGTTGTGGCTCTGCAAATTGCTGTGAGAAGTTTGTCAATATGAAATTAATTGTATCCTATAGCGGAGGAAGATGAGACGGAAGTCTGAGTTTGTATAAGAATTCCCAGTGGGATATAAAGGATAATTTCCTTTGAATGCTGGCTGAATAAAGCATCAGGAGGCACTACTGACCATGAATTTTCTCGGCTTCTGCACAAGCACACATCTGATCTTTGAGCAGTCACCCTAAGTGTTACCCAAACCAAATTTCTTGATACATGTAATTTATTGAAAAATAATCAGTTGAGGTTGTATTCAGCAGAAGAAACAGTGTCTCAGGAGATTTAACTATTGTAAATAAATCGCTGCCAGCAGATGTCAAAACGTAACAACAAGCAATCACTCACAGGAAATAACTACAATGCAACCAGCACAGAAAGGACCTTATTTATGCCAGTATGTTTTAAAAATGTCTCCAAAGCCACACATTTATTTAGTAAGGGTTTTCAGTTAACTAGACAATTAGCCACAGGTCATGGGGATTTTTTCCCTCAAGTTCACAATTAAAACTGTTTGTCTTCAAGGTCGGTTTGTTATAATTACAGTGATCTGTCATTTCTTAATATGATCTGTCATAACTTCTTGTTTCCTTTTTCTTTTTTTTTTTTAATGGCACGAACTTGTATTAACCCTCAACTAAGTCCAGTTTTCTACAAGTCTTAATTTAATTGAAATTTTAATATACTCTTAGATGAACAGAAGATTCACTAAACTATGCACACATTTACTTTTGCATGAAGTTTGGGCCATTAGTAAGAACATTTACTAAATGACAGAAATGAAATATTGGGCCTCACTGGAAGCTTTGTCCCCTCCATCAGTGGGAAGTACAAATAAATGTGTGATTTGAGGGTGGAAGAAGAAATTACTGTTCTAATAAAATACCTTTTGTCCTATACCAAATCCATGGCAGCCACTCACACCCTTATACACTTGGTTTGTTTAGAGATGGGAGAAAATTATTGCTTGATATATCTCTCTTGCTCTAGCAGTACATTGAGACAAGAAGTCGAAGAGCAGGAGCTTTTCATTAAATAAGCTATCAATACAAAGTGCTTTTTACACATTACCCACAGATAGTGTGCGGAGGCAATACTGCCTCAGTCTTCTCAATCTTGGGTCTTGGGTTCACCTTCTGTGTGAAATTACAACTAATCTGTAATTCATCAGTGAGTTGCATAGACTGCTTCCTAGCCTCAACACTGATAAGAGCTATTGGTCAGTACATGGTAGGAAATCTTAAAAAAACCCAGATACATGGACATCTACGTACAGCTGCCCTTCTTCTGGAATCATCATCATTGTAAAAGTCTTTCCTGATGTACAATAATGTTTTCTTCAAAGGCATCCCCAGGAATAAAGCTTTCAGCTTGTGCCATGTGCAACTAATTTCCAAATAGCACTCAGTGGTAGGAGTTTGTTTCAGAAATAGAGAATGACGCATCATTTACAATACATAAAAGGAAATGAGAGTGAGTAATAAATCCACTCTGTAATATTTTCCTTTCAAAATGGATACTGTAGGTTGCCGGCCTATTTTCCCAGCTGCTGAATGAGTAATGCCATGCCTGAAAATCTGCTCAAATCATTTATTCAGTGGATTGTTAACTTTCCCCCAAAAATGAAACAAAGTTCCTCCTGTTTCCAGGGGAAATCTTTTGCCTTCTCATCTTCTCCATCAATGAACCTGACAGAGAAATAACAATTTCTCTTAGTGCTTTTTACCAAGTTCTCTCATGTGAGTTCCTTCAACCTTTTTTTAAGAGTAACCAGCAGAAAGTTGATTTTTTTCAGATGTACCCAATAAATGCACCAATAACAGACCTACATTCCTTTTCAGTCCTCAGTATAAAAACTGGGTTATTAAAATACAGCCCTTAGACACAGTTTATGAATACCTTTTCAGAATGCTTTCAAATATCTAAATTACATTTAAATTTGCAAAATTGGTTGGTAGTTAAACTTTTGTTTTACTCAAGTATCAAGACAGTTCCAACACACAGATCATTCTACAAACCATGGAAAATCAACTGCTTAATTACAGCCTGTTAAAGTACAAAACTTCTAAGATTAAGGAAGAAAGCCACCTCTCAAAACTCTGCTGGATTTTAAACTTGCTCAACTTATCATCATCTCTTTCAAATGATATCAGCGCTTGACTAACAGTCACAGAACCAAATAACCTTGGTTTAAATTTTGACTCTCACACTAAGATCAGAGAAGTAGCACTGCTGAGAACAATGTAATTAAAATTGCACCATGTAATCTTGCTCTGCACAGTCATTCCCAGAACAGTTTCTATTCACATCAAACACAGGCTTTTATACTTTAAAGAAAGACAGGCTTTGGCATCTTCCACAAAAGAACTGACCTGAGGGAAAGTATATTCTGTCAGTCAGGATCATTTATAAGCAACCTGAAATTTGTTTACATTGATAAACCAAGGAAAGAACACCAGGGTACTGAAGTTTCTGCCTCTTTTTAATAACTAAGAAACAATTAAGAAAAAAAAAAACCCAAAACAAAAACAAACAAAAAAACCCAAAGCAAACAGGTAACATGTACAGCTCAATAGTGGTCATTTGGTGAACCAGGTAACACTGCTATTCATGCTTGCTGCTTAAATGGGTGGCATTGCTACACGTGCTCATATTTAAACAAGTAGCATTGCATACGAAGGAAATGACAACAAAAAGTTGTCAATTACTTAACACAATCTACAGTTCAGATATACGCTGTTGTCGTGGTTTAGCCCCAGTCAGCAGCCAAGCCCCACTCAGCCGCTTGCTCACTCCCCCCTGGTGGGATGGGGGAGAGAATCGGAAGAGTAAAAGTGAGGAAACTCATGGGTTGAGATAAAGACAGTTTAATAGGGAAAGAAAGAGCCGCGCACACAAGCAAAGCAAAACAAGGCATTCATTCACTGCTCCCCATGGACAGGCAGGTGCTCAGCCGTCTCCAGGAAAGCAGGGCTCCATCACGCGTAACAGTGACTTGGGAAGACAAACGCCATCACTCCCAATGTCCCCCACTTCATTCTTGTCCCCCCAGCTCTACACACCGAGCATGACGCTGTGTGGTGTGGGACACCCCTGGGGTCAGTTGGGGTCAGCTGTCCCGGCCGTGTCCCCTCCAGCTTCCCGTGCCCCCGGCACAGCACGGGGAGCTGAAACAGTCCTTGACTGGTGTAAGCGCTGCTGAGCAACAACTAAACATCTCCGCATTATCACCACTGCTTCAGCACAAATCCAAACCACAGCCCCATACGAGCTACTACGAAGAAAATTAACTCTATACCAGCTGAAACCAGGACAGCTGTGGTTGGTAGCGCCATTTGGCTGCTTGCTGGTTTCCACAGGTGGATATCCACTTCCATGTAGCACTGCGCACATAATGCTACCAGCTCAGGGTTTGCATCAATGCAACCACAAGCTCAGGTTGAGGTCAGCGCCTTGTTTGATTCCAAGCCTTTTTGTCAGCTTCAGGAATATGGATCAGAAACTGCCAGTTTCTGCAGAAAGCTGTGACCAGTGAATAGAATTTTTCCTTACATTAAACTCCAGTCAACAAATGGGCGCAGTGAAAGAGCTATCTGAGCCAAGATCCCAGACGTGAACACCAACAACGGGGACTGTTTGCAGAAAAAAAGCATTACAGGAAAAAGGAAGACAGAACATCTCTACTGTGGAGACCCGGAACACCAGAATACCCCTAAGAATAATATTTCTTTACAGTAACATGCTTTTATATTATTTCTTACATTACTTATTAACATCATTTATTTTCTTATTGTGAACCCATTAGAGACAGATCAGATAAGATGCTGACCTACCAATCTAGTATTACAATACTGACTTGGTAATCAATATATAACTGAAATGTTATTACCAAGTACTCTCTTAGATTTAATAAATTATAATTATTAGTAAAACTACAGGAATTCCCTGTATCATCATAGTTGCCAACACAACAAAATTTGCTGATCATTCAGTGGCAGATCTACTTCCACTCATTTAATTATTTTTTTTTTTAAGTTTAATATTTACTTTAATTTCTCCAAGTCAAATAGATGAAAAAGCATGATTTCTCATCTTCCTTCCTAGTTCCTTAGGCTTGGTACAGGCACAACCAATTGTAAATGCTCTGATGACTGTACTGAAGAGTAGTGATACAGATTTCCTACACTATCACTTGACTTTGCAGTATCAGAACGCAGAAACAGCATATCTGTTTGAATAACTCTTTTCTTTCACATTAGAATAATCATAATGATTACAATGCTTCTGAAGTTTAAAGAGATAAGTTAATAATCAGGCAATCTTTACTTTGCTTCTGGTTATAAATGCATTTAAAAAAAAACAACAAACCACCAAACAAAAATCCAAACCAAAACAAAACCACACCCCACTATATCTGTGCATTTTTCCAGCTCGTGTCCCCTTCCAAAGCATTAGTCTCTTGTGACAAATAAAGCACCATCCTTCTGTACACTGATGTACCTCATTTGTGCTGCACTTTGCTAATGGTTACGGTCATGACAAACTGAGAATTCTTTTGGTAAATGTGATTTGCCAAAAGTTTTCAAGTGACACGATGTTATATACTTATACACATGGCTGCGTAGCAACTTTGAAGTAGTTCTATCCAGAAATTGAGGTGTAAATAAAGAATTATGCTATATCAGAGAGTGCATATGGGACATCTATAGACTTAGGAACAGAAAGGTTATCAGAATTCATCACCTAGCTACAAATATATCATCAACTCCCCTGTCTAGCAAGCATCTAGCAAGAAAGATATTACAAACTCCACTGACTAGTGAGTTAACTTGGTAGTTTGAAGTTTAAATGAACTCTACAGCTAATTAAGCTTAGCTCAGTGCTTCTGTAGGCTCTATGTTTGCATTTTAGCACATGTTTTATTCTGGAATAAACAGTTGCCATTCACTCATCAACAGATGGGTCACATTCAAAAGCTGACAGATTCCGAGGAAATGAGAATACCGAAATGCCATACACTTTCTTACAGTTCTGAAGAAAACGAGAATGGTTACATCATGCATGTAAATACAACGCACAGAACCAATTCTGAGAACATGCAGAGAGCCCTGCAGACTCCGAGAATACGATCAAACTGTAGCGTCAACATGGTTTCCACAATGCAACTTTGGTGATGATTCCAGTACAAAAGATTGGTTTTACAACTCCACACTTGTCTTAAACATTTCAAAGTGATGGATGTAATTATTCACTAGAATCGTTTAACAATAGACTAGAACTTGCATCAATGAATATTAACTACAAATAAAATTAGTTTTCAAGTACCAAAGGCTTTGTGTATTCAGCCTGCTAGACAACTTTCATTCCCTCCCTCCCCTTCTCTCTCCCCTCACTGTTTTGCATAAATACTCTATTATTATAAACTCCCGCTGTCTTGAAACTGATGAGACATATTATTGTATAGGCAATGCCTTCTATTGTATTTCAATGTAGAGTGATATAGGTGCAGTGTTACCATCATACTTCAAAGTTGTTCATCTCATATTATTTTAGGAATGCAAATCCTTAATCATCCCCTCTAAGACCTTTGTTTTGAAACCTCTTTATTAAAATTTCCTTGCAAAGCTGAAGGCTAAACAAAACCAGATTTCATTACAACTCTGACAGACGTCCATTAATGTTTTGAAGTTCTGCCAGAGACAAGTCTAGAATGAGCACATTCTTCACCATGGAAGCTTTCACAGACAACTAAATTACAGACAGAGAGCTGGATCCTGAACTGGCATAAGCAACACAGCCCTACTATTCATTTCCTACACACAGAACAATTGTCTTAGATGTATCCCAATCCCAACACATGAGAACATTTCCTTGCAGGAGGAATCAGAGCCCAGCAGCCCTGGCTTAGTGAAATTTGGTTACGTGGCCAATCATGACAAGCAATCAGGAAATAAAATATAGACTCTTCACATTCACCCACATCTTTGCCTGTGTTTGCAGACCAAGCCTTTGTATAGTTTGTGTACTCAGTCTCTAGGCTACTCCACACGGCTCACATCTTGACAGCACATGACTGAAGAAGCACCAAAGATGAACATGCTCAGTTCTTCAAGGAAGTGTTTCTCTTAGTGATTTACAATTTACATTCCTGCCTTCCATCAGCTCTTCTGCTGACACTACCTTTCCATAGAAGGCTCCTATGCAGTAACTGACAATAGATCATACTGCTCAACTTGGTTACCTTTCCAGAACACCAGAGGAGTAAACATTATTTTACTATTGCATTCGCTTGCTGTTCCAGAAGGAGCCTCTGCATTTGTCTCTCTTTTTCTTTGAAAGTATCTAGAATACCTTCCCTTATAGTTGTGGAAAATAAACCAACTTTTATCACAACTTAACACATTGGGAGTTCCAGGCCCTGTCACCGTAAATTGCTCATTTGAGGTCACACAACCAGGCAGTTGCAGAGCCAGTGCAAGAACTCAGGCTGGCTCTCTCAGCTGCAGGGATCTGCCAGCTGGCCTTTTTTAATTCTGCCACTACTCATGTAGAATGGTCTGAATCAGCACACCACGGGAAGCTGCACACGCCCCAGAAGAACGGCAGGCATTTAAACACAAGGATCAACGCTTGCTTGGGAAGAAATCCATAACTGCAAGGATAGTTGATCGGCACTCGTGAAATAGGCTCAGAAAGTTAACCAGCACCTGAAAGCACCATTTGACAATAGACAGCATTACAAAGACTGTCACTCTCCGAAACAGCAAAGCTTTTTGTAGACAGAGGCATGTTAAATTTATTTCATTGTCTCATTGTACAGAAGCTGTCAGTTTTTTACTTGTACTGGAATGGGCTTTGGCTACAGTATTGAAAATTCATTTATTCAAGATGCGTACTATGACATACAGAAATCAGGCACAGCCACGGAAACTACCTGAGAAAGTTCATCTCAAGGGCAAGCACATACATAAAGTGTTGCAAATGTTAGACAGGGATGCTCAAATTGGTATTTAGGATTAAAAAGGATATTTAAAATTCAGTAATACCAACATGAGCATCCAAATGTTGAATACGGAAAATAACTAGATACTAGTATTTGGAAACTTGACCTAGTGCATTTAGTCGTTATTAGGAGTGGAACTAAACGCGCCAAAGAAGCTTCAAACAACATAGCTCTATTTCCATTCCCAGCTAGGCCTTATTTATACAACATGGACCAACCATTTATCAGGCAGATAAAACCAGTTCTTCTCCAAATGGTACAACATGGGATAACATCAGTAGGAAAAATCAAGAACCGGCAATTACATTCCATAACGTTATACAACATTATGGTTGGAGACAAATGGAAAAGGAATTCACATATTCAAAAGGAAAGTGTTACTGTTCTTTTGAGCAAATTCTTTAATTCCTAGGCCATAGCACAGATGGATATTTCATTAATGGCAAGAGTGTTTGATTCTATGCGACAGAAAAACTGCATCCAAAATGCTCCTATTGGTGAGCTCCTGGACAAAGGTAACACTAGCATTATACTTTTGGTAAAAGTAACCCTTTTTTCTTCCTTTTTTTTTTTTTTTAATTCTGCCTCCACTAGTTATTCCAAACACGATTTTTCACTCTAGGTCAAACAAAATAACCTCTCAATATTAAGAAGATTTTTATTTTTAATTTAAGCAAGGGGGGGAAGAAACACCCCCCCAAAAAACCAAACCAAACCAAACCAAAACAAAGCCCCCAGATTTTCAAATTCAATTGAATTTCTGGGCCAAAGAGCAATTCTTCTCACAGGTCCATAAAGTACATTCTCAGGCATTACTCCAACAAACTAACATGTAATACCACTTAAGAGTTAAGCTAGAAACATAATTTCAGTATTTTCACATAAACAATGAGATAAAAAACATTTACAAAAAATACAAAAACATCACCGCCCCATGAAAAAACCACCACCTTCCAACCAGTAAAACAATTTAGCGTCCTTTACCTTGTTTGAAATACTGCATGAAGCAAACCAGATAAACAATTTTTCTACTACTTTTTTACATGGACTCAATATCCATTCTATGTGGAAACAAATACTGGTGGTGGGGAAATTAATTTCTTCCTTATTAAAATAATATCACATTCCCAAAGGCACAGAAAGGAATTAGGGATTTCTCTATTCAGATGTTACCTCCTTCATAAATCCTAAAACTTTGTAAATAATTAATTAAAAACTGATGCAGTGTATAACTCATCAATATATATATATATATCAGCTAACATTTCTCATTAAGGCTAAAGATTTTGCAATTGCAGCTGCTGCATGGCAAATAAGGTCGTTTTATATGCACCCCTCATAAACAACTTGTTATAGATTCATATTGTTTTGTTTGTGGTTTGTTGGGTTTTTTTTTCCCTGGCAGATTTCTGCTATTCCTTTAAGACAGCATTTACCTGAGAAGCAGGAGATCAAATGCAGCATTTTAAGAAAGCCCCAAAAAAGACACTTCTTAGCAAACATCAGAGCAGAGCAAATAATTCAGAATAATCATTTATTTATTGGATTTGCCATTTATTTTTCTATTCACCACAGATTGCAAAATTCTTAAATGTAAATTATTCATGAACTTCTGCCAATGCTTCTTCCCTTTAAATTACTATGAAAATGTAGTTGCAATTATTCAGATTTCAACACTGGCTCTGTCAGTTTTTTGGAGCACTGGTTCTGTTCCATGATTGGTTGCAACTTGCCAATTTGGAATACGTTTCAAGCATTACACTTGAATACACAGTTCAAAATTTACTTTGTCAGGTCTATACTTGCAATTTGTGCTCTGAATATAATGTTTTCTGACATTTCCATACTGACAAAAGCTCCAGTGTAGACACAGCTATATCTTGCTTCAATGGATGTTTCAGTGGCATTATTTCAGTTATTTTCAGCACCAAAGCCATTAACAAAATACATAAGACAGACAGAAGAGTTCTTTGACATTAACTGCCTCGGTGTTTTCTACTATTTATAAAGGTGCTGCCTGCACCTGAGTCAGTAGGGCTTCTGCTAACAATCCCAGCTGGTTGCTGCTCAAGCTGTCCTTAAACTGTATACCCAGCACTTAAGGGGGTAACACAACAGATTGCGTCCCTAGAGTCCAAAAGAGAGGTAAGGGGATGGCAAGTAACAGCCCTTCTAAACATTAGGTTCAGACCTTGGCTCATCAGTTGATTCCCTCCACCCAGGAGTGAGTACTAGGCCATACGGAGCTGTTAATCACTTCAGGTAAAGCATCCTGGCATCCCATTAGGCCACTCTCCCAGCTAGAATCATAGGTTGGAATCATTAAGGTTGGAAAAGACCTCTAGGATCATCAAGTCCAACCATCAGCCCAACACTACCATGTCTTCCAAACCATGCCCTGAAGTGCCACATCTACATGGAGTTTTTTTGAACACCCCCAGGGATGGTGACTCCACCACCTCTCTGGGCAGCCTGTTCGAATGCCTGACCACTCTTTCAGTGAAGAAATTTTTCCTAATACCAGTCTAAAACTCCCCTGACACAGCTTGAAGCCGTTTCCTCTCATTCTATTGCTAGTAACTTGGAAGAAGAGACCAACACCTGCCTCACTACAACCTCCTCTCAGGCAGCTGCAGAGAGCGATGAGGGCTCCCCTCAGCCTCCTCTTCTCCAGGCTGAGCCCCCCCAGCTCCCTCAGCCACTCCCCATCAGACCTGCTCTGCAGACCCTTCCCCAGCCCCGCTGCCCTTCTCTGGACACACTCCAGCCCCTCCATGTCCTTCTTGTCCCGAGGGGCCCAAACCTGACCCCAGGATTCGAGGTGCAGCCTCACCAGTGCTGAGCACAGGGGCACCATCCCTGCCCTGCTCCTGCTGGCCACACCACCCCTGACACAAGCCAGGTTGCTGCTGGCCCCCTTGGCCACCTGGGCACGCTGCTGGCTCATGCTCAGCTGGCAAGAAGTCCCTATTCTTCTCCAGCACCTGAAGCTCATGCATGTGCACAGTGGGAAGCCCTCACTACTGCCCCTAGAAATCTCCTCTGCCAAAAAAGAGGTGGTGAAACTTAAGGACAGAGACAGTTCACTACCAAATCAAAACCAGAGTTTCCCTAATGTAAGGTCAGTCCTAGGAGTTCTTGTTCTTGAGTTCCTTTTGTTTTGTTTCTGGGTTTCCTCCCAAGTGTTTCACTTCACCTGCTTCAAACTCAAGTGGAAGGATGAATGGGAAAAGTTTTCACCTCGATATTAGCATTACTGAAGATCATCGCATTTTGATCTCAAAATCTCTAAAGCTACCTGTGAGTCCACATTGTCACCTTTATTATTGAAACATTGTTTTCCACCCAGTGTGTCTCATGCATACGTCATCAAACGACCTGACTACCACACGGTTAAACACAGATCAGGAGGGACAGGCAGAAAAAACACAGAGCTACAGAAAGTACTGCAAATTGCAAAATAGCAATTCACCATTCTTTCAAACTTTCGACAGTTTACTTTTCCCCATCACTTTTTCAGAAGATATGTCTTGGAAGAGAAGGATTATAGCTGAATCTCCCAGTGCTAGCAGTAATGCATTTTACATTAGAGAGCCTGATCTTGCTTCACAAGGTTGAACAACGTTTGCAAGCCAGTAAAGCCACACCGCTTACTGTAATACATTCCTCTTTCCTCAAAAGAGTAAGCTCCAGCAGTGATGGAGAAGGCACTCAGTTGAAAAGATCCAAATAAGAAAGTATCGTCACGTGAAATAAGGATAGATTATGTACTATATTTAGACTGCTTATTTCAGGAGTGAAGTTTACATATAAATGCACCTTTATAACGGTACAGACAAAAAGCATTCAAAGAAATAGTAATATAATTGAAAATGAAATTTAATGTAATCTAAATGTCAACCTACAATTACGTTAGTAATTGTAACTGGGATTTATAAACTAAGCATCTTTTAAGAGGATGTATTTTGTACAAGTTTTTCTTTGAAGTCCCTGGGCAGCACCTCAAAGAAGGGAATATAGCATGCTTATTCCCTAGGGATGATACTTAAATAATCATCCTGCCACAGAACAGGGACCCATAAAAACTGTATTGGGGACACATTTTGTCACTCCTCTCAGCAGAACAAACGTGCGTAGGCAGGTTCTGTCTATTGCCTTCAATGAAGATCTGATCGCAGCTGTCAGATAATTACCTTTTGGTACAAAGAACAGCATACGTGCTACCGAGCTGGGGAATTATTCATCTCTGTTCAAAAACACACACAGGAACATGGTATGTCGCTCAAAGAATTACCCAGTGAGCCATCTTACTGGGACCATTTGGAGTAGGTGGAGATTCTCAAATGACTGTGTCCTGATTTTTAGCGGAAAGCAGGCTTGCGCTGTAATGTATGAAGGCAAAATGGAGGACGAAAGGTACGTTTCGTGCAACTTCTTTCAACAGCATCAAGCTTTTCTTTTTTATTTCCAAACAAGTATTACAACAGTACTTGAAGGATCAAACTGAATGCTTTTGCAGCCTGGATACTAGATAGAAGAGCAGAAGGAAACCAGTTAATTTAAAAAAAAAAACAACCTAGATGGTTCACTGCAAAATTTTGTGCAAGCCACTGATGCTGCAGAAAATTGATTTTCCCACAGGTTCTACAGCTTTGCACTGCCTTTTGAAGTACAGAAGCTAGATATATTTTCATATGTATATTTCTCTGAACTAGAGCCCGTAACGGTTTTGTATTTTGCTGAACAATTTCCAGCTGATTAACGTTATGTTTACCAAACTATAAATATAGGAGGATGCCTCCTTGAAGATGTAATTTAACTTTTCTCCTCTATTTTTTTAATTGTTTTTAGTGTGTGTTTTTAAATAAATAGGGTGAACATAAAACTAAAAATAGATCCCTACATTACATTTTATATATACATTTTCTTTTTAATAATGAGCAGTATCAAAATAGCTGTAACCTTCCTATGTCCAAACATGACTTGGATATTAACCATACAACATGTGCTGAAGTTTAGTACAACATTAACTAGTTATTCTATAAAACAGAAAAGTATTTGTCATTTAGTCAGATGACATCATAAGAGGCTTTTTAAGTAGAGTCTGAAGTTTAGTTTCTCCATGTCCTTTCTAGGAAACCTTTTCTTTGCTGTCATAAACACAGCCAGGCTTTTTTGTTTACTTGTTTGCTTCAGAGGGGAGATTCAGGACATATGGTTCTTTGTTTGGCTTTATCTGTTAACCTGGATATTTCTGCTTTTACTTCCTCACATGAAGAGGACACTAATTCTTGCCCGCTGTAAGTTCTTTTGTACCCACTGACAGAACCAATTAATAGACTTGAGCTCAGATCCCTAATGTGAAAGGGATTTCTGCATCGGTCTCAGAAGGTTTTGATTAGGTTGTAATTGGAAAATATTCTGTGGAATTGATATGTAACTGTACCAACATACCCATCTTCACAGAAATATTTTTCCTTCTCACCTTTCTTCATTTTCACAATTATATACCAGCACCGCCCAGAGGTGCTGGAGAAAATGGAGAGCTTTTCAGTGCCAGACACACACACATAGTGGACGACATTTCCCACTCGGCCACAATGTCATATAGATTCTTCACAGCTTTGTGAAGCAGTGCAAATGCCATTCTTCAAACTTAGACTGCATCATCCTGGTGTAAAGAAATGTCTTTGCTAATGATTTTACTGATTCAAACCAGGGCTTCTTTCCAAAATTCATTACATAACAACTAATTTCTCATATCTCATTTTGGCATTTTTTTATATTGCTCAGTACGTTTCCCCTGTGCTAAGCATTCCGTATTTTGTGTCGTGTACGGATTATAAACAATGCTAAAATTAATTTGTATCTCATGCATTCAGCTTCACCCCGACTTAATCATTCTGCTGTGTGTTTACTTATGCCTGACAATGTTATTGACACTTCAAAGAAAATAAGCCATTTTCTTTATGCACATACATCAGCACTGTTCACATTCACAAAAAAAAAAAAAAAGAAAAAAGAAAAAAGCAGAAAGGGATAAGATCAAAAATAATCCTGGCTTAATCCAAATTCCATTTCCCCAAATTTGCAAGCATTGTAGTGCGAGTATTTCACTACATTGTACTATTCTGTCCTCCAAACAGCAAGGAGCCATGAACAACACACTGATTAGTCAGGCCCTGTTCTGAATGGCATTAAAATGATTTGTTTTTCTCACATCTCTCAACTATCTCTCAGTTGAGAGCGCTGTTCATTTTAGTCCTAGAATAAACTCCATTCCAAATACACTGATGGCTGCTGACACTTATTGGAGAAAACAAATTATTTCCATCAGAAATAAAGAATCTAGCAAGGTAATAGAAAATAATACTTTTTTTCACTAAATGAATTGATTTTTCCTGCATCAACACGTTTAGATCTTTCATTTGGACTCAACAGGGTAAAGAAAATACTTATGTTTCTGCAAAACTAATAAGGCAATGCTTCCTCACCTGCCTCACCTAAAGCTCTGTAATATAATTGAAAAAAAAACCAAACTAAAATAAAATCCAGTAATTTTATTTTCTTTCAATATCAAGCTACAAACATTTTACAGATGCATATTACATTTACTTTGAAAATTTGGAATAAAAGAGTGTTTTGTTTCCCTCTTTTTTGATTGCACAGCTTAATTTCAATCTCCTCTTTACTCCAATTCATTTCAACAAGCTCTTTGGGGTCCTAGATAGAGCTTTCATAAACTTATCCAATACCGATGTTATCCAGAATCTGGTAAATATGCAAGCAAAATGTTTTGTCATTAGAGTTATTAAACGTTTTGCTATGTTTACGGTAACATTTCTACTTCAACATTTTTCCATTATTATTTCACAGCTTTGAATCTTTGTCCAGATCTAAACAAAATTATTTTGCTGGTGGTTTGTTTTTTTATTTATTTATTTTTACATAATGTGCAAATTTCTATTGGACAAAGATTTTTGACCAGACCAGATTCAGTTTGCATTATGGCTTCTTAGAGCACTGCAAGGCTACAACAGGGTGAAATATGAAGAATAAGCACTTATGTGTACAGAAAAAGCAACAAAAGTGAATGTCACACAACAAAGCAGTTTCTTAGCCTTTAAACCTGACATCCATAATAGCACTGACAACCTTATAAAAGCTAACTTCATAACACAACTTAGGTTGACATCTTAGGTAAAGAAAACAAATGGTTATTTTGCTAATGCTGAGGTATAGACATACATTCTTCTGGCCCTTACCAAATTTATTCACTATAGAGTACAACTACTGGATTCCCTAAAAAAAAACCAATGAGGGGCATTTCAGCTCCATCCATTTAAGTATTGGATGTGATACTAAAGGCATTAGCAATAAAACTTGGGAAACTCAAAATCAGATTTTAGCATATTCGGTTTTGTAGTTTCACACATTTGGTTTAATGGGACCCAATCTACTGTTTCTAAATTATGTATTACACTATCTGCAATGTTACAGGGAGCATTATATGAATTGGAAAAAGTAAGATCCCAGGAACTATACCCAAGTTCACAAGAACATCTGCAGAGATGTTAGATCCAGGTTTAACATCTAACTTTTCATGCAGAGGCTGCAGGGGAGCTCTCTCATTTTAGATTTCCAATACCACTCACTAGTTCTGGGGACCCAGATTATAGCACCAGAGGTGAAACTCCCTCAGATTAACCCAGTGAATTGGTGAAAGTGGGATTTCTCCCTCATTATTGCAGCTTGCTTATTCAAAACAAGTGGCTGCTATCGAAGCAGTTGCAGTCCTACCTCCAGTAAGCATATTTTTCCCATTAACAGGTGCTTACAATTACACATAAATACTTCCTTCACATGAAGGAACTCCATTTCATTTGGTGTTTGCTTAAAAATGCTTTGTGATTTAGAGATGAAAAATTGATACAAATACAGAGTTGTCAGCAGCCATCCCAACCTGACAATACATCCCACCTATATTGCGTACTTGGTTACAGCAGGCCTTTGCATAACATCGGTATCTATGGGGAACGCTTAAGGAATATGATATTAATATGTGCTTTTCAGGTCAGATTCCACTCATTTTATTTAGCTGAGTGTCTTTTTGACAAGACCTTGTCAATATTAAAAGTATGTTTTTGAACTATGCTTTTATAAGTCTTTTGGAAATTGTAGAGTGAACTCCCATTGGTGGAACATTAAGCACACTTCTAACATAATATGTAAACCACTTAACCAATTATAAATATCAATACTCACAAGAAGTTTCTGAAACATTTTTGCATCTTCCTGTGTTTTTGGGTCACTTTGAAATCTCCTGCATAAACATTCAATGTACAATTTTTAAAGCTAGCTTACACCAGTTATTCTACGTTCTGCCACTAAATAGTTATGTGATCTCATATAATTTTGCAGAAAAAATATTCAATAGAGATGATGCCAAATGTGGAGCATTTCTGCAAATATCTCCTTTATAACAAATATTAACTATGTAGGCTCCATTTGAAACTTTTCCCCATGCTTATTAAAGATTTAATGAATTTTGAAGGAAGAGTTTGTGATGTTCCCATGAAATTGTGGTCAGAAAGACTGGTAATCACATCTTCCTTGTCTAGTTCTCCATGACTCTAACCCAGTTACCACTGTCTGAATGCATAAATGAGTCATGTTATGCACTCAGATTACCAACTGCAAAAAGTAATAGCTATCTTTCCCCAGTCTGAACACTTTCACAAAAAAAAAATGTGCCCTCCATGTTTCCTCTGACACTCACTGGAAAAACTTGATCCAACTGATAAGATCTTGTGTAAAGTCACAGAATCCCAGAATGGTAGG
>VZTV01077583.1:0-12219 GCA_013400875.1 Anhinga rufa
AAAAAAACAGTGAAGGAGCCCAGATGTGTTAAGTCTTTTTGGTAACACTATCCTTGAAGCACAGGGTACACACAAATCCCCCTGCTGAAAGGGGGATTGCTGTAATTGAGCTCTGTTCACCTCAGTAAACATTTATGAATGGTCACCAGTTAAAATATGATTGTTTCATAGTATATAGAAATGATTAATTACCTAGAAAGAAGTTTGGATGACAAAAATAAAAAGCCCATTCTAGATAAATAACTTTTCACTGACTTTTCTCCATGGCTGCTGAGCTTTTCTACTGGCAGGAGTGGTCAGACAGGCGAACCCTGTAAACTAGAAAGAAATATATTGCTTTAATTCTGCGTCCTTTAAAAATTAAAATCTTTAAAAATATATATAGCACTGTCATTTGGTCTTACCTAATGAATACAGACTATTTAGCATTAAGCTACTCTTCTTGTCTTTCTACCAACCTCATATTTATTTATCATTTACTGAATAGAAGGGAGATTGGGCTTTTTTTACCCTCTCCCCTTTGTATTCCTTTTTTGATTCTTTTTTTTTCTTTTTTCCCCCTTGCTTTGCTCCAAGAGAGGTAGCAAGGTGTTACTTCTGTGTCTCCTGTGCCGCGCTCTTTATAGTCAGAAGTGCCTTATGCGATTGGACAAAGATTTCCTTGCTTCACCACAAGCATTGTGTAAATTTGTCTTTCTGTTGGTGTCTGACCACTAAAGAAGCAGAACAAACACATGAATGACAATTGTTACTACTAGATTTTTAACATTTGCTGTGGTCTCCAGAACAAAGAGTGCTCTGGAAGAGCTGGAGGGTGGGGGCATGTGGGGCAAGAGCAGGTGGTTGGTTCAAAAGCCTAAAGGACAACTGTTACTTCAGTTTAACCAGACTCTGGTGTTCAAAGTTCATGTATCAGACTGCAGAAGTCATAAATTAGAAGTAGTCTTGTTTGTCTTCCTCTTTGAAGCTTGGAGAGGTACACTCAGGTCCAGTGTTCAACCAGCAACTCTCACCTGCAGGGCTTTTCAAGTTTGAGATCCGTGCTTGTTCGCTTAGCTCCAAGGACTGGGCTTGGCTTTTATGCAAAATACGAAATAATAGGGGAATTATTTAAAGAAAAGAAAAAAAAAAGCATAGTGCTGCATTCAGCCATCAGGCCACCAGGAACAGGTAGTGTTTGTTCTTCCTGCTTGGAAGCCCAGCTAGGGAGTATCAGTGCAAAGAAAGGAACAGGGATCCTGCATCTACCTGGAGTGTGTGGTGAGGAGGGGAAGGAGGAGGTGCCAAGAAACAGTGTTTCTGAGAGAGTGGTTGAGTCCTCACCAGCTTCTCCCATCAGGCATGGATGGACTTAGCTCTTTGGCTTACACCAAACCCGACTTCTCTCCATAGAGTGTCTCTGGGCACCATTGCAGACATTTGTCCGAATTCGTTTGCTAAATCCATCACTTTGCAAAGCAATGGGAGACTGAGAAAAAGTAGTTAGATAGGGATTTGCAAATCCTGCAGAGAGTAAGAGCAGGATAGATATAGACAAGGTCAGGCAAGAATTTCCATAAACTGCATTGCATCTTTCCAGGTGACTCAGAAGTCAGGGTCTCATCCAGACTGCTGTGAGAAATTCAGACCTAAATGAGTTGCCATAGTGTATTAATCACTGGGAAGTTTTTGGTTGAGGTTTTTCAGGTGGTTGTTCTTCCTATGAAGGGCTTGCAGTCAGCCATCCTTACTGGAATCAAGTTATGATTCCAGCACAGCATTTGGACCATAGTCTTTCTCACTGGCAACTGTGAAGAGTGCTGTGTTTAAAAAGGAAGGACAAAAAAAACTCAATCCCAAAACAAACAAACAAACAAACCCCACAAAACAAAACCAAAATAACCCAACAAAAACAAACCCTAAACTAAAAACTGAAAGAAAACCTGTGGTCGTCTGCAGTTTGCAAAGTCAGGGGCCAACAACCTGAATTTAAGGAGAACTTAAGCACATTTCTGTTGTTACTTACCACTGCTGTGCAGAACAAAATCAGTGCTTGTTAAATGTTGTGTATGTAAACAGCTACTTTTCTCCTGTAATAACCCATTTTGTGTCAATGGCTGTATGTTAATGAGTAAAACTAATATCCTGCAGTTGTGGCTATGAGTAATTTTCCAAACTTTCATTTGTACAATGGGTACTAACACACACAAGTTTTATGAAGGTAAGCGAATAAAAGTGTGTAGAAACATTCAGATGTAGTAATGCTGAGAAGGTGTCAGAATGAAATTGATAGCCCTGTTTTCAAAGCAGAGGGTTAGTAGTGAGCTCTGGTAAGTCAAGCAAGAAGCAATGGTTTGGGAGTGAGGGGAAAATCAGCAAGTGCTATAAGCTGCTCTGTAAAGCTGTCTGTCTAACACAGCAAATGGCTAAATGTCTATATGACAAATTCTCACGTTTCTCCTGAGCGCTTGATGTTGTCAGGTTAATATTTTTGAAACGCAGGGCAATTGAAATGCAGGAATGAGTGGCTGGCTTGTGGGCGAGCATGGAAAATGTCAGTGAGAAGGTTTTGCTGGATCCCTCAGGTTTCCTGACTCTCGAGCCATGATTATCAAGCACCAGCTGTGTGAGTTTGTACATGCTAGAGAGAGCAAGGGGAAGGTAGCACGTGCCACTGGGGCAGCAGTTACGTTAGGGTTGCTGTGGTTGGAACGGGACAGCACGGAGTGTGTGGGCTTTGCTGGTGCTGCCCGTGAGTCCCAGGGAAAGAAGGAAAGAAGCATTATTTGAATGTGTCTGAAAATAGGTTGTTTAAGAGTCTGCTGTATTTTGTAGGAGTTTCATATGAGGATGCTTTCCTTGTGCTATAATTGCTAAACAAACCCAAATCAAACTTGCAGAGTTTGTCTGCAAGCTGTGCTTACAGTTTGAAGTTTGTGGTCTCTATTTTAGACCTTCAGAAAAGCCTGTGCACCTGAAGGCCTGACTTGCTTTTTCTGCTAAAGCGATTTGCCTAATAAGTAGTAGTATCTCTTTCTGGGAACCTGGAATCATGTGCCTTGAGAAATATCATTGCTTCACTTTCACTGACTGTAATGGTTGTATTGATAGAACTCAAAAGAGGAGTAAAACCATAATGCAGTGAGTTGTGTGCTGGGTATTTTCCTTCCTCTGAAGGATTTTTTTTTTTGGCTTTTCAAGAAGAGCCCTGTCTTCTACCTTGAAGGTTTAACCATTGCTATCATTACTTAAACCTGTGCTACCCACCCCTGCCCAGTGATGATGGTGAAGTCCTTTGCCAGAGCTGCTTAGTGAAAGTTAAATTTTGGCAGAAGGACCCAGCCTGGACCAGTTCAGCATAAATTACCTGACCCTGAACAGTATTCTGAATTGGCAGCCAAGCATCAAACTCCACTTTGCAGGTGGTTGCATTATATCCAGCTTTATTAACTTCTGAACAGCAACAAGTCTAATTTTAGTTGGGTGAATGACAAATGTTACTGCTTCTCTAGAACTGTCTTAGAGGAATTGGGGACTATTATGTCTAACTTTTTTTAACTAATGAAATTTTCTGCACAAATCTTTTAACTGCAGAGGCAGCCTGTGCCTTTGCAGACAAAGCTTAGCTGCTTCAATAGCAACTTAGGGAAAGCAAAATTCAATGAAAGGAGCAGGCTGCAGAAAAATATTTAAAAAACAAAAAGTGGGGGGGAGCGGGGTAGTTAGGGAATGGAAACAGCATTCCCCAACTGTCAGGTGGGCACTGCAGTGGCATCAGCATTACTGGTTTGTGAAGCAGCTCGCTTGGGACAGTAGCTTGCAAGGGAGGGAATGAACTACCAGCTGCTGGGATGGTGTGTCAGGGAGGGATTGGTTGGTTGGGTTTAACTGTTTTGTTAAACTGAAGTAGTTGTTTTCAAACCTTGTGTGGATACTAGTAGTTTGTAGTAATTGCCTGATGCTCCTGCTAAAAATCTGTGTGGAAACAAAACTTTGTGTCATCCTTATCTTTGGTTATTGTAATATGGGTCTCCTGTGGTGACTGCTGGTATGCAAAACTGTTGTCTGAACAGAGTAATATGCACTCATGTATTGGCATCTCAAAGAGGGAATTGTTGTGGGGAAGAAACAGCAAGTGAAAATAGAACTTGGGTTCCTTGCTTGCGGATGCATGTCATGAATGAAATTCAAGGAGGTTGCGATCAGCAGCAGAAACATTACAAGAGGCATTTCATACTGCAAATACAACGATTGTTACTGCCCAGTGTTCTGACTAACAAACAACAGGAGTGATCTGGAAAGCCTGAGGAGAAGTCTAAGAGCAGATGACAGCCAAACCTTCCAATAAGGCAACTTCAAAGCAAGCACTGAAGGCAGGGAGAGGTGGCAGGCGACACGCATGTTAATGAGTTCAAAACAAAACACAGCCACTGACAGCTTATCGCTGCCAGTTTCAAAAGTAAAGCCAGACATTTATCTCAGAGGAGGAGGAGGAGACTGTTGTGGCCTCAGCTGTTCCTCTGCCTGGTCTCCAAACTCCATTGTCCTGCAATTGTAAGGCCTTTGATTGCAAGAGGTATAAAAAGTTTTGGGTTGGGTTTGTTTTGTTTGTTTGTTTGGGGGGTTTTGTTTGTTTGTTTTGTTTTTTAATTTTATTTTAGATGTAGTTCTGGAAAGAATAAAAAACTAAACACAAAACCACGGTCTTTTGAAAATCCATGTAGCACTTGATGTTAGGCAGCACCGCCAGACAAATTTTTTTTTTAGCCTGGGGCACTAAGCCTGTTAAAATGAAAAGCTGAATAGCCGCTTGAATTCTGACCTGATATCTGTTTAAATGTGAGATATGTCTAAGGTTTGTTTAAAAATTATATATGATTTATTTACGAATTCCCTTGGAGTTTAAAGTAGAAAATTTTTCTGTCCTGGACATGGCTCAATCCATCAGTCCTCTGCAGCCCAGACTGCGTTGGTTGGGGCACATTTTAGAAACCTTTAAGGAAAACTGCAAGCTTCAGTGGAGCCTTGAAGCTGCAGTATTTTATCCTCTGTTAAAGTAAAATGAAACAGGCAAAAAAAAAGATAAACAGCTCACTGGAGACAGCAAATCACAATTCCTTCACCTCCTTCCGTCCTCTCCTCCTGCATTTATGTTGCACTGGGTTTTCCCAGTGCTTCTTCTCCTACCCCCTTTGCTGGACCAAGCCAGGGGGCAGTGGGAAGGGCACAGTGTGCAAGGTGAGGGGGGTTGAACATGGCGGCAGCTCTTGCAGCTATTTTTCTATAGATTAAAGTATACGCCAGCTTTTCACAACATACAGTTAGCTAGCTATTCATCAGCCTTTCCCATTACAAGCCTCTCTTAACAACCAAGATAGAGTTTGTCATTGGAGTTTATATTGTAGCATAATATGCCTAGATCTGGTGTGGCACTTGCTGTTAGACACAAGTAATTTGCTTAGAAGAAACTGCACTTTCACTCCACCACTATCCTCTTACTGGGCCTAGTGGTTGGCACCTTGGAAGACATTAGGACTGTTCATCTGCATCTTTGTAAGAGAATGGGTTGTATGTGTTTCTAGGAGGATTGGGGGTTTTAATTACTGTTTTAAAATCACTCGACAAAACAATTTTTATATTTTTTTCGCATTTGTATATAATGATACTTTAATACTCAGGCTTGTTGTAATAGCACTTAGCCTGATCAGCTCCATTTTCTTTTTCTGATTCATTTTGTATAAGAAAAATCAAACAAGCAAAAAAAAAAACCCTTCAACTTCACTATAAGGACTGAAACTGAGCTACATCATTCCCAGTAAATGTCCCTAATAACTTGCATGTAAATATCCAAAGCTGCATGGTCCAAGGCCTTTCTCGTAACCCTTGGGCATTGTGGTAAGTGTGAGCTGAAATGAATTGCAGCCAGAGGAAGGTTAACTACAGGATTCTCTGCTGCTTGTTGTTATACCAAGTGCCCAAAGATGTATCTTTTTACTTGAGTGTTCTCTGTGGCCCTTTCTGGCTCACAGAAGTGAAAGTAGTTGGTACCTCTTATGCTCTTACATTAATTTCATTTCTTTTTCCCCTCCTTTGCTGTAGCAGCTGTATTGCAGGTGTGTCCAGAGGCACTGACCCTGATCACAGCTCCCTGGGGTGGTTTCATAGACACAAGCAGTTTGGGGGTTTGACAGAGCACTTCTGGTTATGGGGTCAGGATTGCATACAGCTTTTGCATTTTTAAACACATAAACAGATTTTGGCTTCTCTTGTTTTCCCTCACCTGATGTGCATGCAGTATCTTAGGAGTAATCGAAGTCAATCCCAGTGGACAGGGGGGAATTATGTGGCAGTGCTGTGTTTTGGTTTGTTTGGGTTTTTTTGGTGGGTTTTTGTGTTTGTGGGGTGTTTTTTTTCTTCCCCCTAAACCAAGCCATAGCATGCAGGTGTAATTAAGTAAACAGGAAAAGCTACTTGTTGTATTTGATTTAATAGATGAGTCCCACTGGATGCAAAAGACTTCTTTCCCTTGTGTGCCTCTCTTTTGGAAGAGGCCACATGTTTTATCCAGGCTGGAAATAAACCAGCAATAAAATGCCAAAGCAGCTCTAATAGCTCACGCGAAAATCCTCCACCAACCTGTCTGTAGATTTTTGAAACTCTCCGTAACGTTTCTTGCACAAGTGGAAAGTGCCAAAGGGACAGATGTTGCCAATTTGAACCGTACAGGGGGAAGGCAAATATTGCTAAGCAACCGTGTGCTTGAGAGAGCGTTTTTCGGAGAGGAGCCAAGGGAGTTATGCCTGGGAGCGCTCGCAGCTTCTCATGGCTCGGTGAGAGGGAAGAGATTAAAAGTTCTTTCCTGTCAGGGCTGATGCCGCCAGCACAAAAGACACCGTAACCTATTGACACTGATTAGGGCTGACAAGGGAATGTATGAAAACAGGAAATCTCCCCTGCCCTGTAGGAAGGCAGTAAGACATGTTCACAGAGGTAAGTGCACCTCACAGACGTGGCTCGGCACTAAGCTGCCTCTGCCTTTCAACGGGAGGAGGTGAAACGCGGGCAGGCGGCCAAGCCCTGTGAAGTCTGGGGGCAGGGGGGGCCTTGCCTGCGTCCAGCTTTCGCATCTGGCTGGGAGTAGGTTGCTGAAGGATGGGCTGGTGGGGAGAGGGGGCTGTTTTCAGTAAGTCTTGTAATTGTAGGCTGCCTCATGTAAATCAAGTTACTTTCTCTAGTTATTGGAGGATGAAAGAGCTTATAAACAAGGCAAGTCTTAAAATGCCTGTGTACAGTTGCACTCCTCTCCAGCCAAGCAGCACTGCATAGCTAAGTGCCAGGCTGCGGGGTCATTCTTCTGGTGCTCCCGAATGCCATTGAAGATGTTTCCTCAGAGGGTGAATTTGCCTCTTTCAGACCTCTGAATTATTCTGGCAGCATACCTCTGGTGGCTTGTCAAGAGATTTATTTTCAGGAATAAAAACACAGGTTTATCCTCCTACATTGGGCATCACATTAATACTCTCCTAATGCTATTTTGAGCACCTGGTCTTTGAACTGATTCTTTGCATTGTTTGAGTGAAGGGAAATGGTTAGCGCACATTTCTTTCTTCATGGGATTTTTACTGGGTACCAGTGAACCACAGTGGAAGTGGCATTTTGCAGTTTAAGGATGCTACATAGGCATCGTCCACATCAGCACAGTGATGCCTCTTATGATGAGTCTGGTGGTACTGCTCTTGCTTCTTGGGCTCTGTTGTGATTGCAGTGCTCTTGCCCCGTACAGGTGCTGCAGCAAGAAGTTGCTACACTGAAATGTTGGTCAGCTCTCTGGTTTTCAGTGAGCATGAGTACTAAGGGGAGAAAAGTTTTCCTGCTCTTTTGATTATGAGTAGCTCAGGAGGGCAGCTGGTCTAGTCCTGTATTGCAGAAATGATTCCCGATGTTACCTGTCAGGGTGTGAGATTGCCAGAGCTCACCAAAGAAGGCAGCGTGTAACCACTGCTGCCTTAGGGGCAGCAATATTGCCTAGAAGACAGCTGTAGCATCCTTGGCAGGGATGGGGTCAGAGTGGGGGTCCAGCTCTCTGCAAGCGGCCCTGTGCGTAGGGACCTGACCTCTGCAATCTGCAGCACTGGCTGCTTCTGAAGCTGATGGCTGATGCTGAACCAGTGATACACCGATCCTGAATTTCAGCATCTCTGGCTGATGTGCTGTACTGTTTCCAAAGCTTGGCTATACCAATATGTTAATTTTTGAAATGACATTCAGAAAGTAGTGGTATTCTTGCACTGGCATACCAGTCAGAGTAGTCTGTTTTCTATCAGTTATGCCTCTCGTTATTTTCCTTGTGTAGTTATTCTGTGCTTCAAAGTTTCAGGTCTCATTTTTCATTTTCACTGATGTCTAATGATGTCGCTGACTGTCTTATCTTTAATATCCCCCTCCCTCCCAAGCTTTAGCTGCCAGTTCTCATCATCATAATGATGAGCGTTTATTACTTAGACAATAACTTAGTGCTTAATTGTTTTAAAGCAGAAGAATATATTTTAATTCCCAGTTGGAAAAGGTGATATTCCTACCTTTTTGATCTTCTGCATTTCAACATGCTAATTTCTCTTTCTAAACTGCATTAGCAGTGTTACATTTTCTTGCCAAATTGTTCAATAGGTCAATCAGTTCATAAATGTTTTTAGATATTGAAGTGCTCTTTTTGCGTGCAGTCAGGTGTAGCAAATAGCGCAAGACATGATCTTGGCAGTTCATTCTGCTCCGAGCAAAAGGTCTGGGTACACCTCCCAGAGAGGCTCTGCATCAGCCCAGCTGCCTTTGCATGTACCCAACCACATGGAAAACAAACTGCAGCTGCCTGTGGACATGACTTAGTGTCCGTTTCAGACCCGGCAAGGGTTTGATGCTGGAAAGCATCCTCTGCCTCCTCCCTTCCCCACAGCTGCCTTCATCTCATAAAAGGCATTACTGCTTTCTATGAGTCCTGCTTCTCAAGGACACTGAATTTAATGATTTTGGCCTTTCTGCCGATTCTTAAGATGGAGTTTTTCTTGAATCAAAGGAGGAAGGTTCAAGTGTGATATTTGCCTTGGCTGCTAAGGAAATAGAGCTCAGTTGTACTGGACTCATGGACGAATTTTTTAACCATTTAGTCACCTTCAAAATTAGTAAGAAAATGAAACTTCACCTAAACTCCCATTACTTGACAGAAACTCCAGTTTAGGTGATTCACCCAGATGTGTGCTTTCCTTTCAAGATGAATAGTTAACTATTGCTATTCAGTACATTGTTGTATAGCTTGGATTGTGCTACAGTCAGAAATACTATCTTGGGTGGCTTATTAGGCTTCATTAAGACAAAAGAAAAATGTGTCTGTTAAAAAAAAAACAAACAACAAAAACAACACCAAACCACAAACCACCACCACCAAAAAAAGAAATTAAAGTTTTCAGACCTCTCTTCCTCTTTCACTGCTTGAATTTAGAAAAAATAGTGACAACATAGCAATACTTACTTTTTCCTTTTCTGGAGAGAAGTTGAGACAATTAAGTTTCTGTATTAGCAGAATTTTGAGAAAATGTATTCTTCTTGAATTGGTGCCTAAATTCAAGTATTTGCTTTAATGCACTATTGAATTCAATAAACAAAGCACCCCCAAAGGGAGAAATTCCTAAAGTTTAGAGCTCAAACCCACAGAAATGCAGAAAATTGAGTGAGCACTTCCCAATAATTTTTAAGGCTAACTGCTGTATGTATTTACAAGTATTTTTCTGTGTCTCTAGAATGAACACACTGGCAGGGTGACTGCACATTTTTAAGTCTATTGTAAAATAAACAATGTGTGGAATGATTCCTTATTAATGCTGTGGTATATATTTCTTTTAAAGCTTGTAGGTTTGTTGTTTTGGAGTTTTTTTAACCCCAAATATAAGAACACTAGTTTTTTTTAAATATGCCTTATGCACATTGTATTTTGAATATCAGTGGCTTATGAAGAATGTTATGGGGTTTTGGAAGATGGAGGGTGAATTCATGTAACAGGAGACAAAATCACGTCAGATTTGGATCCTGCCAACCTACTCCTTCGACAATGAATATGTTGGTTTCTTTCATCAGCCCGTCAGCTCAGTGCTGTTCAGACTAAGTTGTAATTCGGACTTGGTGGGACATCATCTGTTTGCTAAAGGTGAAAGGTGCAGTATTTTCAGCCTGGATGTTTTCACCTGAAGCAAGCATTTTACTAAAGCTGCTCTTGGCTGTCGTGTTGGCTGTCTGTTTGAAGTTTTGCTTTGATAATCCTTGGCTGCACGTGCTGAAAGAATACCATCTGCACTTTACTGATGCAGAAGACAGGCTGACTTCCCCTGTCTCCTTGGGTTTGCTGTACTGCAGAGCAGGGTCAGCTCCATTCCTTCCCCTCTCTGCTAATACAGCATTCATGTTACCACAGTAATGCTACATGTTTCCATAATGAAAGCAGTGTGGTTTCCCCCCCACACCCCTACCCCGTTTGCTATGGCAGCAGTAACCCCTTGGGTATGTCCTTTCCTTAGACATTTCCTTGGAGTCCTATAGCCCACAGCCTTCTGTGGTGCATGTGTAGGGAAATGCTTGTTGTCCAGTTTGCAGGAGGTTGTTTGGGGATTGCATGTGAAACTATCCTGATGTATAGACTTTGCCTGAGAGGACATAAAGAACAAACTGCATTGCACAAAGGTGTTGAGCCCAATCCATCATATGACTACAGATTATTAACCTTCTTGCTCACATCCCTGAAGTATTTCAAATGGTTTGAGTATTTTGCCACTGATTCATGGGAACTTTTCACGCAAATATTGCCATCATATGAGCAATTACGTATGAAGGAAAGTATAGGCAACAAGACAGTAATACAGAAAATCTGGAAACGAGCATAGTGGATGAGAGCCACAAGTAATTAAGTCTTCTCCAGTTTGCTGCCCCCAAAAGCTGCTTCAGGGAAAGATGCAGAAAGCTTTTCCTTAGGCAGCAGTTGGCTGCTGCCTTGGTAATTCTTGGAACCATCTCCCCTTGGTTGGATTTTAATTATAAGCCATTCAGATGGTATGTTAAATGAGCAAAAAAGTTGCTTCTTCCCTCCAGATTAAACAGACAAGGAAAGAAACAGTGAACTGACCCTCTCCTGTCCTCTCAGTATTGCTTTGTTTTCTGACAGCTATGTGAGCCTGGGAAGCTGATGGCCTGTAGCCTTCCTAATACACCTGACTTAAAGGGATCACTTCTCAAATGCCAGCCAGGTGCGTAAGCTCAGCACCTCCCACCTCACTTAGCTGCAGGTAAAAATTGCATGTGACAGCTCTGCAGCACATAAGCCTGGCTGTAAAGAATTTCTGGGACTTGGGAACCACTGTCCTCAGTGCAGAGTTTGGGAGATGATAAAAATGTCCATTAAGGAAGATTGCGTTTTGAATCATAACAAAGGCAAGTATCTTCTACATATGGATTTTAAATATTAGTTGCAGACCGGTTGTTTTAGGCACAGCCTGGGCAATGCAGGCCCTAGAAGGCTGCGTCCAGCCCTGGCCTCTGTACCCATCTGGTGAACAAGCTGAGCGTGCTGCAGGCTTTACACCGAGTGCACAAAGCTGTTTGCCGAGGAGAGAATGAAAGTGTCTGTGTGCGTGTTCAGTCGAGTAATAATAATGATCTCCTAGGAGCAGGCCTTGTCAGCCTTGGACACTGCTTTTACAGCTGAAGGTTTAAGCTACTCCAGGAGACAGTTTTCTATACTGGAAAGGGTGACTAGTTAACTGGTGGACAGGACTTGCTGTGGCTTCCAGTCTTCCATGACAAGATAGGGGAAGCTTTCTAAGAGACTTGTCCAGTACTAATCTTGGGGAGGATAGCTTTCATCTGTGTATACATGACTATCATTATTATTATTATTATTATCATAATTGTTATGTACTTTGTCCAAACCCCAAAGCATCAAATATAGACATATTCTGTTTGCATTTAGGTCAGTTGTAAAACAATGGCGAAAGTCGCCTTTATAAGCAAAAGGATATCCTGCTATTTTTTTCCCACAGGTTAAGTTCCTTGGTTTGGAAGCATTTAAAAATATTTCTTAAATTTCCGTTAAGGTTTAAAAATAGCACCTGGGCTCTTTCTCAGTTAAGAACTCTGCTTTCTTAAGGAGAGAGATAAAATTCCTGTCCTTTCAACACACATGTTTTCTTCTTTTTTTTTTTT